>JABUQX010028097.1:35000-37500 GCA_015478945.1 Trachelipus rathkii
GTGGTATCCACTTTGGTATCACTGCAAATTTAGAAACCTTTGCATTTTAAGTCCTTGGTCTACAATCATTTATAGTATATTGAAGAACATAGTTGGCCCAGCACTAACCCTTGCGGAACCCACTCTTCAACTCATTTCCCTGATGACTTATTGCCATTTAGTTGTACATGCACTGGTTTTTCTATTCCACAACCACTCTTTAATTCCAACCATGTACCACCCCATCGCCTATACCACATTGCAATAACTTTTTTCAATACAGCTATGTGGGGAACCGTTATCAAAGCTTTGCTAACGGTTAAATATATACATCATCAACTGGATCTCTCTCCTCGGTCAAATGCAGTCAGTATGTATTCATAACTCTAAAAAAGGTGTTGTCTTGACAGACCCTTCCTTTCTTGAAACCGTGCTGGAGTCATACAATACCTTGTTATCTTCTAAATATTTCTCTATATGACGTTTCAGTAACTTTTCCAGAAACCTTTACAAGCCCAAAGATGTCTAAGCAACTGGCCTATAAAGTTCCCAAATCTTCTTTACTTACCCTTTCTTAATAAATAGACAAAAAATATGCCTTTTTTTCAGTCAGTCTTGGTACCTCACCAATGGTTATAGATGCGTTAAAAATCAAATGACAGTGCCTTTGCAATGCTGGTACTACAACTACTCAGGAATTCTACAATATATACCATCAGGGCCTGCAGCTTTATTTGGATCAATATGGTCCAGTAAAGGTTTAATATCTTTTACGTCAAATTCAAATTCTGCAAGTCTATTTGTTACATTGCATACAAAAACTATTAGTCTCCAAACTATTCCTCCTAATCTTTCCTCAGTAAATCACTTGAAGCATCATAAGCATGGAAAATGCTGACCAGACACCTTATATGAACTCAACTAAATTTTCCATCAATTTTAATTGGACAAATTGTTCCTATTATTACGTTTTAATTTATAAAAGTTAGAAAACTTCTTCAGGGTCTTAATTAAATATCTCGGCTAAATGTATATTTACTGCCTCTCTTCTTGCCTTTCTATTGACTCGGTGAAAGCTTCGTTTTCTATTTTTTCGTATACTTTTCTAAATCATCTCCTATTACTATGAGACACTGAATAATTTTGAAACATCTAGGAATTTTCATTGATTATACTATCTATCTTATCTCCTCTATTCCACCAAACAGGTTTTTCTCTTTGTCACCGCTAATGGGTTTATCTTTAAAAACATACTGACTGACATGTTCATCAGATTTGCTTAAAAGTTCCCACATGATAAAACAGTTTTAGTCTTTAAACTCTTTATCCAGAGTTTATACTAAGCATGTCTTACGAATTTGGTAAAAATCTTGACTATTTCGAAAATCTAAGTTTCCTTATACATGTATTTAGGCCCATAAACACATATATATTAAATCTAGATTATATTATGTTCACGATAAAGTCCTATTCTCCTCAACTGGGTCTAACCTCATCCACCAACTTTTCATCGTATAGTTAATATTAAGTCTAATAGAGCATCGTGTCTTGTGGGTTCATGGACCATTCTGCTCAAAAGTTTATTCCATAGTAATACAAATTTATAAATACAGAACTACTATGCGTGCACGTATTAGACAAGTATCCATTGAAGAATGCCAGGAAATTAAAATACACCTGATTTATGAACTATAACCTTTTTTCTTAGCTCTGGCATGACTGTCTCATACTTTACAACAATTCCCGCGTCTAACTTCTTAGACTCTGGTCGGGAGGTCTAAAAAATGCCCCCTAATTCTTATATGATTTATTGTTGCATAAAGATATCTATCACCCGTTCAATTACCATAATAGTTTAAAAAAAAAGAGTCGGTCATTAAGTACCAGATTGAAATATTGGCTTCTTAACAATAAAGCGCCATAAGCAACCACCACACTTCTTTTCCTCTACGCGGTATAATATAGTGAATATTCCGTCTAAGTTTCATATTCCCTGAAAAGGAGTTCTCTAAATAATTCTTCATTAACCAATGCCTCAGTATGCAATTAATGTCTAGATTCTCATTTATGGTATAGCTAATTCAGCTCAGATCTTGTTTTATTTGCTAAGGCTATGCAGCATTTGTTGTAAAAGGCATTTTGATATTCGAAAATGCTGTTGATTTTATTGCTATCATTATTATTTGAACCTGTAACAACACTAGTTGTTTTACATTTATCTTACCTATTACAAGTTACCGATTGCTATATATCGTATGTCACAGATTTAGATCTATCACCCCCAACTTTACCATAGTTTCGCTGCTAAACAATGTCATCGCAAAACTGATCTCGAAAGCCCAACAGCTTTTACGCTGCAAGTGAACTCTCATGCTGCTGCAAAAAGTCATTTTATTCCCAGATATTCTCTCCACAAATCCAAAAAACCTAATATTTCCTGAAAAAAACACAATTTCCTAACCCTTTCATATTTACAGATACCGTAAAAGCCCTACTCCCGCCATTCTGACCTGCACCTAGA
>JABUQX010028097.1:42500-48157 GCA_015478945.1 Trachelipus rathkii
CGGGCGATAGACATTTGTATAGCTGAGAACTGAGAAGAGGGAAAAAAGTCCGCTAGTCTAAGCAAACTCCTAGTTTTCTTTTGAGGCGATGCGAGCCCTAGCAAGCCCGTGTGAATTGTGAAGGTTCAAGACATTTTTTTTTGTTTATTGTTAAATGTAAGCGAAAGGATGTTTGTATTTGTCACAGGAAAAGAGACGAAGAACCGTCGAAAGAGTTAGCGAAAGTAATAAGAAAAGTGATGTGTTTGGATGAAGAAGGTTGTTAGAAAGATTAGAAGTTATAAAAGAATTGAATTTTCACAACAAGGGTTGAGACGAACCCACAACATCCGGACATTCCTAATCCAGATCGAGCGAGACATAGAAATCGGAAAAGATTAAGACAGAGGCAATTCTTAGAAAGATAACAAGAAGGGAGCAGAATTGATATCGAGTTCGAAAGAATGAAGGGTCGATTAGTCGTCGCCATATGAGTGGGTATGAGTTGAGTGTGCAGGTGAGAAGATATTAATGAAGAAAAGCTAGAATAAAGTTTGAGAAAGACTGAACCATTTTAGTAACACCTAACTATTGGAAGAAAAAGAAATGACAGTATCAATTCAGACAGCCAAATTGGCGATTTTGAAAGAACGCTATGACATAAGTTAACAGGCAAAGAGGAAGGAAACCCATGGAGGGGAAAGAGACTGTGGAGAGCAGTGAATGCGTGCCTTACTCGGTCAATGGCTTGTATATGTCAAACGCGCACCATGCAAAGCTCCCTGTAGTTCCTAAGAGACGAAAACCAACAATCAACATCGGATTACGAAATACGACGGAAAGATATATCAAAGACCAGTAACAGACTTCCCTTGGGGTTCTAACAGGGCGTCCTTTCTCAGATGAGCTTGTTATGCAGATGATCTAGAATGAAAGAGCTTGAAGAAGCGTTGAAAATAAAATGTTTAAAAATACAAGTAGAGCCTATAGGGTGATAGCTTTGGCCTTTCTCAGGAGGGTACCTCGGTGCTGATCGAAAACCAGCGTACATTTCGAGCTTCTCAACCAGCTGGACGAAAGTGCTTGTATTGAGAGATAGAGAGTATCTAATCCGGGCGTCACGCCAACTTCCATAGCTAAGGGGGGGGGGGGGGCCGCCAGCTTAAAATTTTTAGAGCTTTTATATATATATATATATAATATATATATATATATAAATATATAGTATGATATATTATATATATATATAATATATCAAGTGATAATATATATATATTATATATAATATATTATTATATATATGATTATAATATATCAAATTATAATGCAAAAAGCTAGAAACATTTGTATGTATAAAAAGTTATATTATTTAAATAATATTATTTTATTGACACGGTTGAATCGCCCATATATTATGTAATGATGGAAAATTCACAATATAGAACAGTTGCACAAAATTGATATTATTAAAAAAAAGTATTTCCTTGGGTTCAAGGAATTTTATCAATCTACTGGATTGAAGAAAATAAGATCATATATGTCAAAGAACAAATTTTCTGCTGTACACTCATGCATAAATCACCAGCCCGTTTAACTTGTCTTCTCACATACGTGATGTTTTCATGCCAAGTCTTGAATCCTTCGCAGAGTAACTAAAAGAGCGCTCTATCTGCACTGTACTGGTGGGTGGCATGGCTGGGCGAAGAACATATATCAAGCCTTTTTCGTACGAACGGAAGAATAAAGGTTCACTCTCCCTGTTGAGACTTGGGAGACATAAAGTCTATTAGTTTTTCAATACCGTTTTGTTCCTTCCAAATTTGTACCAAGTTCTAGCTCTTCTTATATGCCTTTAAGTGGTAAAAACTATGAAATGAAGCTATCTTTTCCTTTAACTCATCGATTATTATGTGTAGCATGTGGAAAGGATGTAGATATGTCAATGCATAAGCAGGTGTTTTTTCAGTAGAAAACCGTAGTTCCAAAGAAGAGGTTATAGAATCCAGATACGGAATTATTAAGGATCTTCTCCAGAAGCTCCGTGGAATTTGTTGCTCGTGGACGGTTGCTGCGAGTGCTGATGCTACATCAAATCCGTGGTATTATGTTCAGAATCAAGCTCCCAGTTGCTCGTCGATTTGATTAGCTTCTTTTAACACTTCATCGGTGATTTTTTCTTCATCTTTCCGATGGCTCCTAAATTCCCAGTTGTACAATAAAAGTAGAAAATAATCCTAAATCCATATGTATACAATTGATCGTGCATATATATTATAGATAATATATAGTATATATATATATATATATATATTATATATATATTATCATATATATATTATAGTATATTATATATTATACTATATATATATAAATTATATAAATATATTATATATATATATATAATATATAATTATATATATATATTATTATATTATATATTATACATATATATATATATAATAATATATATATATATATATATATATATATATAATATAATATATTATATTTTATATTATATATATTAATATATATTAATATAATATATTATATAATATATATATTTTATTATAATATATATATATATTATATAATATAAATATATATATTATGTCCCCTAGGCGAGCCTAATTAAGAAGTCTTTGATCTAAGTGTAGAGAATTAACGATACTACCAATTTTAACTAAAGGTTAAAAGAGATAGAAAATTACACAAACAAACCTTACTTTGATATATTGATAGTTGTTCCTTTAGTGCATAAGGAAATAAAGCCATATTGAATGTAGGGCCTGTACTCTAAACTCTGTGCATCAAGAAGAGTGGTGGTTGTTGCTTTTGAGAAAAGAGTAAACAATTTTAGGGGGGCATCTGCCCCCTGCCCCCCCTGACGACCCCTATGGAGAGTATAGTTGAACGAGGGGCTGGGATAGTACGGAAGCACACCATCCTCAAGAACTCGGGGAGGAATGCCATCCGACCATCCACCTTCTATCGTTTCATAGATTTCTGGGCCCATGCAACCTGATCAACATGTACCACAGGCAAAACGCATAGCACACCTACAGAGGATAAAGGATAGAGAGGAATACAGAATCGTCCAGGGTTGGAGTTAGAGAAAAATAGGGGGCCGAAGAGATTTTCTTTTCAGTGGAGAATTAGCAACAGAACCATCAGATCGAATAAGAGGAGGAAGGCAGATTTACAGAATTGCTAGAGAATGTTTCTTGGCAAGAGGCCAAAAAGATTGTCAGTAGGAGAACCAAGGAGGTCGCGCACTTTCGTTTGATGAAAGCCCGCTTTGCTCGTCGAAGAGTATCCCTGCAACGATTTCTAGCTGAAAGAAAATTAGCAAAAGTGATAGGAGAAGGAGAATTTTTCCACCCCAGATACACACTGTCTCTAGCCTGAATGGCCAGAGAACAAGCACGATCGAACCATGGATTATGAGGAGAGAAAGATTTAGTTGAAGAAGGAATGAACCTGCTCATCCCATCAACTTACAGCTCCCTCCTTCATTCTTTTAAATCTTTATACAACCCATCATTGTTCCTACTGAGGTAGCCGTTTGTTATCATGCTGAAACTTGTAAACCTTACAGTGAAGTCCCTGTCTATAATATTTATACATATATGAGAACAGCCACGCTGACTTAAAATCGTTACGGACAACAAACATGTCTCCTCATTTCCATTAATAAATACTTTTCATTTTCATTGATTAACTTATTATTATTATTATTATTATTATTATTATTATTATTATTATTATTATTATTATTATTATTATTATTATTATTATAAAAACTTCCTTTTAACGTGCTTTATCCCCTTTTCAGAGGGTAACACGGAGGGACTACAGGAATTGAAACTTTATAAGACCAGGTATCTATCCCAGCCCAGCACCGGTAGTTCCACAACCGTGTCGTCGCCAGTCGACGTTTTAATTCTTGCCCCCAGGAATATAAAACTCCAACTGCCTGACGCGGAGGATTGTACCAGTGTGCTCTCTGCATGAGAAGTGCGAGTCAACCTCAAATTACGCCACGAGGCGTTACTTTATTATTAGTATTATAAATTTTATTATATTATTATTATTCATTATTTATTATTATTATTATTATTATTATTATTATTGATTGAATCATTAACATTACATAAAATACAAAAGACAATTAGTAGTATTTTGATTATCAAGCGACCTTAGGAATAAAAAAATTTTGATCACTTAAATAATTTTGGGGGGTTGAACCCCTGAGCCCCAACTTGTCTTCAGCCTTAATATATATATATATATATTATATATTATCATATAATATATAATATATATATATAATATACGTATATATATGATAATATATATATATATATATATATATATATATATATATAATATATTATATATATATATATATAATATATATATTATATGTATATATAGAGAGAGAGCGAGAGAGAGAGAGAGAGAAGAGAAGAGAGAGAGAGAAGAAGAGAAAATTTTTAAAAATATACTTTTTTCCCATTATGTCATCGTCATCGTAAAAATATTACTATAATCGTTCATCACCAATCGTCAAAAATGGTTCCTAGAAGAGTGCGAATCGTCCTGATCACCTAATATAATATATATATATATATATATATATAATATATATATATTATATATATATATTATATATATATATATATATATGTTGCGTAATATATATATATATATATATATATATATATATATATATATATATAATAATATATATATATATTATATCTTATATATAATATAATATATATAAATATATATAATATATATATATATATATAAAGTTACCTATGATTGGCGCAATTGATATGATAGTTACTGCGCAGAAGAGGTTAGATATTCCTAGCACAGATGGAAAAATCTCCACTCCCATCGTTGTTATATAAACATATGAACGTAGGCTGATATATATTCCCATTCCAAATCCCCAACAGCAAACACAGATAGCAAAGAGTTTTATTTCACGTACAATCGAAAAAGCTGAAAAATGATTCAGAACAAAATGATCTCTTAAAAACAGTTAAAAATTATCATTATTTTAGGTAATTAAAATTTTAGGGAGGTTTTCCACCTACCTATTATTGAAATTCCCATTAAGAATGCGCCAAACATAAAGGCATACTTTACATTAAACCATTTTCGGTCAGAGAGGAGTGAATTTAATATTCTGCCCGTTATACCAGCGATTGAAGAGATAGAAACACACCAGGCACTCATTTCTAACGAGTAACCTGCGCTCCTTATAACAAACGGAATCCACATTTGAAAACTACCTTGTCCCAAAACAAGACAAGCTGCTCCTATGCTTATGATTTTCACTCTCATACTTTTTAATGTCAGTATACTTTCATATGTTGAAATCGTAATCCTCTTTAAAATGGAATGCAAGCTTCTGCTCACTTTAAGCTTTTCTTTTCTCTTTGAAATTGGTTTCTTTGTTTCAGTGGTTACAGTATTGGATACTAGAGGACTTCCCGAAGAACCAGAAAATGCCTGTATAGTTCCACTATCTCGTATTAATGTGCCTGACATTTTACTAGGGAGAATATTCTGTAAGGGTATTATTTCCTCTAAATCTACTTCCTCTTGATTGGTTTGTATTAACATGCAGTCATTTTTGTTTACAGTGTTTGAGTCAGGAG
>JABUQX010028098.1:0-20000 GCA_015478945.1 Trachelipus rathkii
GGTTATAATAAATTCTTATAAATAGTAATGTTAAATTTACACAGGTAGATTATTGAATAATACCTGAGACATTATAACAAGTAATTTCTGTTACTTCTGATGGTAAAATCTTTCACTTGGGAAATTGTATGGTCGAAAAAGAAAGTTGGAGGTTTCCTTCGTCAAGAGTGAAGTTAAAATTTAGAACCAAAACCCAAAACCTACATGAACATAATACACTAGTAAGAAGCAGTCAAACCATTTATGATCATATTCATGAGAGAAAATATACTATTTAAGTGATGAAGGTATTCTACCATTTACTAAAAGAATAAATAAATAAATAATAAAAATGAAATAAATAGAATAGCAAAGATCAAAACACACATACCTTAACAACTGTTAAGGTTTTCGCATCACCACTTTTAGAAGAATAAGACAGAGTTCCAAGATATCAGCTCACAAGCAAGGCAATGTCACACAAAAAGAGGGTAATAAAATATTCAATTCAAGATAAACCAAGGGGCAGTTATCAAATCAGTGAGAAGTTTTTTAATTATTTTTGTTCAACTGTAGTTAATAAAAATTTTAAGTAAACAAAAATTGTTATTTTAAATGATGAATATGTCAAAAAAAAAGTAAAAAAAAGCTAAAAAAAAAAAAAATAAAAGAAAGAAATATACGACGAACTTTGAATATACAATAACTACACAATTGAATTCTTAAGAATAGAACGCTTCCGCAACTTTGGATCAGAATCCACACATTACATTGGCTAACCAACCCACGATATTGCCCATAAACTATAACTATTTAATATATATAATATAGTATATATATATATATATATAATAATATATATATATATATGATTTATATGATATATATATATAGTAGTATATGATATTAATAATATATATATATATAGTATTTTCTACATAATATATAGTATATATATATATATATATATATATATATATTTTTAAGGTATATATTTAATTTTTATGTAAAAAAAAATGTTCTACTAATTTCAGTAAAGAAATGACGTTGTATGAATTTGAATCTTTTAAAAATAAAATTAAATAAGGTCAAAGTATTTAAAAGCATATTTGTGAGGAATTAAAACTTTATCCTTCCCCCATTTTGAGGCTCCGTCTCCCTCTTGCCCCTCCCACCTCCCCCATCTCTCTATACTCCCCCGCACTATGCCAATTAACGTCACTTTTCGTGATTAATCTTCCATAATCAATCATTTGAAGAAGAGAAGATAAAACACATTAACTTTCCAATTAAAAGTTGTTAACTTATTTATTATTCGTGTTTTTTTTCCTAAATAGGTTTGAAAAATCGTTTCTGATTGGTTAAATTGAAACAACATTTGTTAACTTATCTTCTATTCGATTATTTTTTGAAATAGGTTTAAAAAATAGTTTCCGATTGGCTAAGTTAAAGAAATAATTGTTAACCTATCACCTATTGGTTAATTTCCGAAGCAGGTTTGAGAAATCATCTCTGATTGGTTAGAGTTTAATATTTAAACATCTTTTTATTTATTTAGTGTTTTAACTATTAATTTATGTCATTTAATACATATTTATAATGAGAATGGCCTTTAAAAGCATTCCTAAAGCATTTTCATTGAATTTTACAAGACATAAAGCTTGTAAATAATATATGGCAAAATTTTAAGGAAAATAGGTACAATTTTTTTATATTCTAATGACGAAAGATTCATACTAACTAGGGCAAGTAAATATATATATATTGTATATAATATATATATAATATATATATATATTATAAATATATATATATATATATATATATATATATATATTATAATATATATATATAATATAATATAATATATATATTTATATAGCCAGTCTTTCATTAGCCGTCATATGTATCTAAAAAAATTAATCTACAGTAAAACGGAATTACATTTGTGGAATGCTGTCCATATTGCTGGTCCAGAAATAATGTCAAATAAAAACGAAAAAAAAAAAAAAAAATTTGATATATATATATATATATAGTAATATATCCAAAAACACATGCTACAGCGAAAAGGTTAATACTTTTTGAAATCTCGTAAAATTTCACATAGTAAAATAAAAAAAATAAAAATTTTTTGCTTATTTTCGGCACACTAGGGGCTCGAGCCGACGGGGAACGTAGGGGGATGTTTCCATTACCCCGTAGGGAGTGCGGGGAACCACCGCGACACAAATACCAAGAGCGGGTGGTTCGGAGACCTCCCGGAGGGGGAAATAATCTACCCGTAGTCCCCGGAAGGCCGAGAGGACCCCGACTCCTGCCATCGGGCGTATACCCTTGGGTATTCTTAGTAAAAAAAATAAATAATATAAAAAGTTTTATTTTAAAGAGAACCAATAAAAGGTCTCAAACAGGCCTTCTAATCATATTACTAAATTATTAAACAATATTTTTTTATTTTCTTATTTTTTTACATTTTCCTTACTAAAATTATTAGGATTCCAATAATGTATTCCTTTTCGCTGTTATCTGTGGTAGTTAGAATAAATTTTTTTTTTTTTTTTTTTTTTTTTTTTTTTTTTTTTTTTTTTACATTTCGGACCAGCATTGGACCAGGCAATCCAGCAATTATTCCTTTACTTAGCATTAATGTTTAGATATATATGACGCTAATCCAGACGCTGACCATATATATAATATATATATATATATATATATATATATATATGGGTTATATATATTAATTATGTATATATATATATATATATATATAAAATATATATAATATATATATGTATAATATAAATATATATAATATTAAAATAATATATATAAATATATATCTAATAATATATATATATAACTATATATAATAATATATATATATATATATAATTATATATATTATATATATATATATAATATATATATATATATAATACTATACTATATATATATAATATATATATACTATATATATATTATATATATATATATATAAATGTTATAATCCACTCAATAATTATCATCAGTGATGGCGAATCGCACACTTTTGGATTCGAATCGAATCCGAACGCCTGTGTGTCTGAATGTCGGAATCCGAATCGAATCCGGAATCCCGCACTTCGATTCGAATCGAATCGAATCCGTGTGTGTGAAAATTCTCGAATCCGAATCCGAATCCATATAAAAAACTTGAATCCGAATCCGAATCCGAATCCGGATTCAGAATCGAGCTCCGATTCGAATCCTTCCAATAATTTTTTACAAAATTAAATACAACCAACCAAAATTTGACGTATTTCTTTAAATCTTACTGATTATAAATAAAATTGTTTTTTATTTTTATTTTTTTTCTGCTGATAATAATATCTATCCATGTAATTAAATAATTTCTATTAATATTATTAATATATATATAATATATTATATATATATATAATAATATAATTATAATATATATATATAATATATATATATGATATATATATATATATAATATAATATATATATGTATATATAATATATATATATATAATATACTATATAAATATACAAGATGTATCTACATGAAATTGGTTACCGTTACTCGTTACTTGAGAGAAAAGGGTAGCGTTAATCGTTACATCGTTACATTTTAAAAGATTCGTTGAACGTTACCGGTATCTTCATGAACGCGTTACTTTCGTCATTCGGCTTAGATAATATTTAACAGTTTTGCGACATGATCGATATATATGAATACAGCTCAAGATCACTTCTTTGGATTACTACGAGCCGTGTAAACTTTTATTCAAAAACTGAAATTTACATTACTATCATTGGCAAATACTGACATATACAATTCCTAAAATTGTTATCTATTTTAAGTTTACATTTAAACCTAGAGCAGTAAATGATATAGATTTCTTGAATCTTGTGATACTATTTCCATATTAAAAAATTTATAATTTATTATGAATGAATTTAAGCTAAGTTCGTCAGAACCGTCGTCAGTACTTAAATAGTTCTATCTTTAAAAAGATAGGTAAATATAAGAGTAATATTATTAATATTAATAATGATAATGGTAATAATAATAATAATTGCAGAAAATGTATTGTAAAATTAGAATTATAATTAATAGTATAGCAATAATATGGTAATATTCTTGAATGTTAATCAAGTTTGTAATAAATATAACTAATTCAGTAACCATATAGAACATAACAATAAAATTAAAAAAAAGACATAAGGATTTTACTTATTGCATCCTCATAATAAAGTTTTCAGATGAAGATTATCTCTCCATTGACGTACTTTTCACGGGGCTTTGTAGCTTGATATCTCTTTGGAATTTGATGATAGCAATACTTCATTTCAAACTTGGTCATGCTGTATCTATGCTAGTGAGTATTTTCTTTAAATCGCTTTGCTTAACAAGGGATACCTATTAAGGACTCTAGGAATCTGTCGTACCGTAAGTATTTAAGCCTTTCTATTTCTAGTTCACTTTATTTTTATACGTCGGTAATGTAGATGACAAACTCTCGTATTCAAAAAAGTAATCTGGACTGCTACCTCCAGCAAGTTCATTACTTTCGTTAGGCTCTGAGATGTATTTGCTTGAACTTCATTTCTGACAGCCTTAGCATTTCCTAATACTTTTTCCTATTTTCCTTGTTATTATATTCGGTAGATGGTCATTTATTTGATTTGTGGTTTGGATGAAAAAATAGATGCCAGAACTGCAGTGTTGGCCGAGCTATGCAAACTAAGAAATTTCCCCCGAAATCTATTCTCGAAACCCTGAAGCTAATGCTGTTAAGAAGCAGATGAACATGTTAAGAGAGACGTATTTAAGCGTTTAAATTTTTTCACTATAGCAATATTCGAAGCAAAGTTCCATAAAAATAGCTTTTATCACCCTGTAGCCTATCTAATTCAACAACAATTGGTTGAAATACTAAAATGTACTCTTCAAGAAATTCAATTCAGTGCTCTTGAAGCACGGAGCTGCAAGCATCATCAATTTAATAACATAAGAAGACGTCTGTAATACAGCTGTTCAGTCTTAACTGACATTGAAATATATTGTTAATTGCTTCAGCAGGTTTAGGACGTCCAGATAAATTCCAAAGAGCTGAACACTTGCCAAATAAACTGTGGTAAAGTTTAGAAAAAGAACCTTTAAGCGCAGTTCTCGCATCAGTAGTACAAGTTAAACTAAGAATGTGAGAGGCGCACCTTAGATGATTCGGAAGAGGTTGTTCGATTAAATAATCTTCGTCAACTTCCAAACAAGAATTGTAAAACTCACCGACATCTTTATTGGGGGAGAGGTGTGTAGTATAATTATATATATTATATATATTATTATATATAAATTAACTATGTATTATTAATATTAATTATACTAAATATAAACGTTAACGCTTATAATATATATAGGTAGTAGTTATCGGCCCTTCATTATTCACGATAGCTCTTATATATAAGGATACCTATAATTACTATACATATAACAAAATTTGTTTAGGTATATAATTCTATATTACTAGACTAGCAGCATAGTCGTATTATTTATCCGATGTAATATGAGAGTGAATACTTATGACTCATATTTGTAAATCGATATGATTATAACTAGTATCTTCATTGACTCACCTAAGATTTTGTCATATAAATTAGCAATATTTATTTTTAAAATTATTTCTAAGATATAACTCAACACAGTTTTATTGAAAATATTCACTGAAGGTTCTAATTAACATATTCGTATATACATTAAGACTGATCTTTTATTTCCTATTCAGTATTCTTAAAATTAAATATGACATATATCATTACATGAATAATATTATCCGTATATTATGTAACTAATTAGCTTAGATAACTACAATACTTATAAAACACTAACGCTAACTACAGCACTAACACGCAACTAAACACACACACTAATAATATATATTAAATAATAATTATATTATATATAATTATATATTATAATTAAATTATTATACATAAACAAAACAATAACAACAAAATTTTATTATTTATTTATATATATCTAATCGAGAAAAGGCTCAACTCGAACATTTATCAAATCACACATTATTGTAATTTATATCAATTATATTTTAATATAATTATATATATATATATATTATATTATATATATATATAATATTAAAATTATATTATATATAATATATTATATATATTATATATATATATTATATATATATATATAATATATAATAATATTATAATATATATATATATAATAAAGAAAGTAGTCTATAATTTTGGTTGATGCACGAATAAAATCAATGATTTTTCAAACTATTTTTACTACTGATATTTTTTTTTTGCTCCTAAAAAATAATCATAATTTTTTTTTTTTATATTTTTATTTTCTTATTATATATATATAATTTTTAAGTAATGTTGTTAATAAAAAGTGTTATTTGAAATCGTTCAAAAAATATAATAAAAAAAAAAAGCTAATTAATTCGAATTACTGAATACTCAAGGTCTACGCTAGTTTTCAAATTCTACGACTAATAAATAATTGTGTCAACAAATCGAACAGTGTTTCATTCCTTTCAGAATCAAGCTTTTACTCTCGTAACCAATATTTATCTTGTATTGACAGAATAACACTCTATTAGTTGTTGCCCTCTTAATTTGTCATAAAACATCAGTCCCATATTTATATTCTTGATACCAATGGAGGTGTTAGGAGCTATAAATATAATATAATACCTAATATCTCAGAGCTTATGAATAAAATAAATAAGTTTAGTTTACCAAATTTAATATTTCGCTTAACGTCACGTACTCTCAAAAATCAATAAAAATCCAAAAATCCTAAAAAAATCAATAAATTTGATTTTCTTCTAAAAAATCCAATCATAATCCCTCAAACCTGAGAATAAACAGAATAAAAATCAAAAGAAATAAAAAAAATTCATGATTTTTTTTTTTAAAAAAAATCAAGTTAAAATAATTATCTTTCTATTTTTATTTATTAGAATTTTTTATTATTATTATCCTCCTGTTAAATAATAAAAAAAAAAAATATACTTAATATAAATGCACCACTCCATTGTCTTAACTCAGAACCTTTTCCCTTTCTATTCATGTTAAAACTACTCCAATTTGCTTACTATGTATTGATGTATTTCTATAAATTTATCTCCATATATATATAAGCCTCCCCTTGTTCCTATGGAGATTCCATTACAATCTTCAGTTCCTCACCTCTCCTTCGACAAGCTCTTACTTAGCGATAAACCATTAATAAAATTTGTACATAGCCTATTATATATATATACATATATACATATATATATATATATATATATATATAATATATATAATAACTATATATATTTAAAAATCTGGAAAAACTAAAATTCGCTTCCATAGAAATAAAAAAAAATGTCAACCAGTGGATTCCGCCCCCCCCCCCCCCCCCCCCCCCCCCCCTGTTGTAGGATCGTAACCACTACACGGAAAAAACCGTTACTCGTTACTTGAGAGAACGTTACATCGTTACATTTTAAAATCGTTTGAAAGCTTACCGTTACCGTTACAATTTAACCGCCGTACGTAATGCGTACATGTAACGCGTACTGGCCCCCTCTTGATATATATTATTATATACTATATATTAATACTCACATAGTAAGGTACATAAGCTACATTGTGCATTATTATATACAATGGCCTAAGGAATAAAAAATAAGGTAATATTGCCTACTGCACAAAAATATAAAATTATATATAAGTAGATATGATACTATCAGCCCGATATGTTAGTGATATAATGTATATTTAATAATCATTATATATAATATATACACGAGGTAGGTATATATACCACCGGGTAATATATCAGCACCAGATAGTCAATGTGATATAATACACGTATATGGATCTTACTCGGCCTTATAGAGTTGAACTACGGTAGGGGGGTACTATAATCCCCAGTGAGAAATGTCTCCTAGAACCCTATCTACGGCCTTATTGGTCTTATTTGTAGTGTCAGTACTAGTGAGAGGGTTCCCTATCACGTATCCATTACCATACCGTGAGGTTAATAAACTAGTCCCCCCCTTAGTCACCCTCGTGCATCTGAAGTACACTCCACTAAATAAGAGGTAAACTTCATCATATTTTATTTATGAGTATAGTGCTTCAGAGCCGAAGTTCCCCCTATTATGTCACTATTTAATAATATATTATTTAAATAATTATCTATTAAGGACTTTAACTCTATAAAATTGAATTTAATTATCTTAAGGTACTTAGCCTTTAGTAAATTTTTTAAAAAGTTAAATTTTATTAAATATATTATTAATATAAATATAATATATATTATTTTTTATTATTTATATATTATTATTAATAATTAAGCAATTTATTATCTATTCTATATATTAAAAACAAAATCTATTAAAAAATTATAATATTAATTTTTTTTTTAAAGAAGTGCATAACTATTATTAAGGAGCAGTAGCTACTTTATTTCCACCCTCCCTAAAGAATAGAACATTAAAATTCTCAGTAGATATACTATTTCACGATATTTGCCCTCTCTAGAGCAAACTAAACTTAGCTTTTTTTGTTTTTTTTGAGCACCCTCTCATAAATGTTCGTTCTAGTGCTTTCATTTCTGTATCATTCTTCAGAATTGTTCAAATTTTCAAAAAACCAGTTTTATATTTTTCGTATCAGACTCTAGTTTTTTCAAAAGACATACAACTGAAAATTTTGAATAATGATTCTAAAACCTAACAAAAGTCATAGGAATACTTTTTCGATTTATTAGTTATATTTGCTTCAGCTTGAATCCAATTTCAACATTCACTTCTTCGATTTTAAATATATATATTCTTTCTCTCATTCGAGACGAAGTGAGATTTATAATTTTTTCACCCGACATGTAGTTCAGAGAGATGATTGCCACATTTTTTACTTAGAAATAATTTTCTTGACTATACTCTATATATTGTTTGTATTGTACTTTGTTAAAAATAGTAAAAACAAAAATATTTGACATAATTTTAAAAACATTTTTGATAGATATTTTCGAATTATACAAGAAGAAAGAGATCTAAGCTATAAAAATAGAGTTGCATCCTAGCCTACTTATTTCACTAACCATGAAAAATTATTTTATGTGATTCGAGCAAGTGAGAGAATAAGACAAAAAAGAGATCTCATAATTATCTTACTATTTTACAATTTTGAATATATAAATCAATCGTATAAAATTAATATGATGAATTTTCAAAACCACTTACTCAATCTCGCATCAATACAAATGTCTATAATATTTCAGGTTGTTATAATCGTGCGAATGCATATCTTTTTACTTAGAATAAATTTTTGTATACTCAAAAGAAAATATTTTTATAAATTTTCAAATGTTGAGTTATTTATGAAAATTGATTCCAAGAATAAATCCATAATACTAATTGTATATGTGAAGAAATATATCTAAGTATAACATGTGCTATCCTCTTGATATCATACATTATGCCTGAAAATTTCATTCATTCGTCATACCGATACAGGTAATAAAAAGTTATATCGCCTCAAATATTTTATATTTAAATAACAAATATAGTATGGATTTAAAAATGGACAATCAGCGATGCACAAAAACTCAAAAATCGAAAAAAAGACTTCACGTTGTAACTTTATATGTTTAAGTAACACCCATCCATATGTACCATATACTATATAAGTTAATATATCCATTTCGTACAATAAAAATCCTGGGTTAGTTAATATCGATAAAAATATTAATAAAATATACAATGAGCAAAATTGAAAGAATGAAATAATTCTTGAGTATAAGAGTAGATAATAAACTTGACAGATAACAGAAAATACAGAAATAACAATACTATATATATTTAGATGAGCAAATAAAGACTACATGTTTAGGTGTTAATATGCGATCCCACACTCAGCTGATATAGTGTGAATCCCAGAGTTAATTATGCACTGTTTTATGGTGCGAGGTGAAGAATGTCTAGACACAGAGGCCCATATAATTCGCAACCGCGACTCCTGTCGTAATTTACCATCGTTCTCTATTAATTATCTATGCTCTGTTTCAATGTAGATGATCAGAGTCGTATAGCTCATATTTCATCCTGTACTGCGTTATGATTAGCCAATTCAAAGTGAATAGATCAATGTGCATGCTTGATATCTCGGCTTACAGCATCTCCGTGAGACACTTGGCCATCCTAACCATAGCGATGACTAACCGAATATTCGTAGTTACTACGATTGTTCAGTCGATCCATTATTTTGTACTGTAGAGCCAGGTATTGTTGATTCTTGGTTTGATTCAGTGCCGATGTGTTAGAGCAAAACACGAACTCCCCCCTCGAAATTAACCTAGGGTATCAAAGGCAATCTTGAGCTTTCGATCGAGCACCATCGAAGACTCAATATTCGATAGAGTTCCTAAAATAATTCAAGTCACGAGATATCATCGCCAGAGATTCCTGAGTCTCGCTAGGCATCCTTGATTCGTGATATTTCTCGGAATCGAATCCGTAGAGTTGTGGCTTGTGATAGTTCGAATCGAATCGAATCCGAATCCAAGCACCTTCGGATTTGAATCCGAATCCGAATCAGGGATTCCAGAGCTCGAATCCGGATTCGAATCGATCCGATTCGGATTCGCCCATCCTGATTATATATAATATTATTATATAATATATATATATATATATATATAATATATTAATAAATATATATATAATATATAAATAATATATAATATATATATATATATAAATATATATATATATATATAATATAATAGATAATTTTATATATAGTATAATATATATATTATAATATTAATATATATCATATATATTTAATTTAATTTGTTTATTTTTTTAGTGACTTTTCAAATAATTTATGTCATTTAGTACATATTTATAATGAGAATGGCCTTTACAAGTCTTCCTAAACATTTCATTGCATTTTACAAGACAAAGCAGATAAATATTTCAAAATTTTTTAAGGAAAAATAGTCAAGCATGGCTGAAACCAACTTAAACTAACTTAGGGCAAGTAAATCACGTACTATTAATAATATATATATAATATATATAATATATATATATATTAATATATATATATATATATATATATAATATTATATTAATATATATATATTATAACTATATTATTCAAAGGCCATATTGGGGGCTCGGCTCGAGCCCCCTAAAAGAGTTTACCCTTTTAGGGGCTCGAGCCATGGGGGAGCGAAAGGGGGGACGTTTCATTTCTCTCCGATGTAAAATGTGCCGGGAAAAGTGCAAACCCCCGCGGATACCACAAGACTCCAAAGAGCGGGGTTCCTGGAGACCATCGCCGGCAGGAAAGGGGGAGGAGTATGTCCCAGCCCGGTATCACCTAAAGTAAGCCTAAGAATACCCGAGTGTGTCACATCGTGAGACGTCATACCCGGTGGTTATTTCAGGTACTTCAGGGTTGTGTTAGAACAAACCCCTAACATCGGGACGCGCCTTATTTTTTTCCGGGTCAAAGTTCTTTTTATCTTTCCGTTTGCGACATGGTAATATGCCAACAAATGGTTGGATGCCCTTACTGTAGGCTGAGTTACCTCTTAGGTATAATTGGTCTCTTTTTAGAACACTTACACAATTACTTATTCTTATATCTATATTGAAAATATCAAATATAGTATAAATTAGGTACATATATATAATATACTATATAATATATATTATATAGTATATTATATATATATATATTATAATATAACATATGGTATTATATTTAATATATCATAGCTTCAGCCTAAGTATTATATAATTATAAATGATATAAAGATGATAACTTAATAATATTGATATATTTATTAATATAATAAATAATATTCCCCGAGCTATATCGTATATCCCCAATACTTGACGAGTATAATTCTATAATTAGTTATTCGGATATATCGAATATTTCGTAACCTTCCAAAGAACCCGAATAGAACACACTGAGGAGAATTTTACCCATATATTAATAAAGTCAATATTATATTATAATATATATATAGTATTAATAGGTATTATATTATTCATATATATATATATATATTATATATATATATATATATATAAAATTATATTATTTCTGATATTATATGACATTGTTCCAGTTATAGGTAATAATCCATTATAAATAACTATGAAGTTTATTAGTACTAACGCCTGTATAATATTAAATAAATATAATTATGAGCTATTATTATAAAATATAGAATTGATTTTACGGATGAAATCACCAATATGCACAACTTTCCAATGCCTAACTTATTAAAGTTTGGATGCTAGAGTTTGGTGCTTTTATGTTGTTGTCTTCGTGTCGTGCGTGTCGTTGCGTGCGGTGGTGCTGCGTGTGATTTTCAAGAGTCTCAGCACTTATATGTCTGCCACACAACGAGTATTTC
This sequence comes from Trachelipus rathkii, assembly GCA_015478945.1. NCBI lineage: Eukaryota > Metazoa > Arthropoda > Malacostraca > Isopoda > Trachelipodidae > Trachelipus > Trachelipus rathkii. The sequence goes on from JABUQX010028098.1 coordinate 12,470, forward strand.
CTCCTCCCGAGCTAATCTGATTTGTCATTATTTTTAGAAACTTATTAGTATATTAGAAATAATTGATACTAATTCGAGTATCGGCGTAATGTTAAGAAACTCTCGCATATTTCTCTAGAAGCAATGACACATAGGTATGGATCAATAATGAATTTTCTGCATTTTATTATGGCAAAGAAAGATTAATATGTAGGATGTCATATAGAATTAGATCATTCATCGAATTATATCAATTTCGGAGTGCATTTGTACCATTTTTCATGCGATACCGCGATATATATACAATACTATATGCTAGCTGTTGTCGTTAATTAGTCTACCCATAACAAGTTTTTGTTCGTTATTGATGTGTAAGAGCAATCGATTAACTATGAACTGTGCTCTCGGAAGACCACCCTCAATTGAGTACAGCGATCACCGTTATTACTATTAGATGCAAACTATAATATCAGATTATCGATTTATCACCTCATTTATGATTTATAACAGAAATGATTCATAACTCTGTGTAGCACTTCCGTTTATTTACAGTCCATACATGAAGATTATTCGGTGTCATGATATATAGTATAGAGAAATCCTTTCATCTAATTATCGTCTCTTACTAGATTATATAGTTCATTTCTTCATCGTTATATGCATGTATACATTATACGCGGTGCGCGAAATGTCATTCCATACGCAAAGTTCAGCAAGTTCAGCCCGTCTGATGCACCCTTGTCATGTTGCCAATTTGATATTTTCGGAGTCGGACTATCGGAACAAGCTTGGTGATTAATTTGACTGTAAGGGTAATTTAACTATGCTTAATTTCGTTTGATATCATCAAGTTCATCACAATCATTATTTAACATAAAGTGAGGTTTTACATTTATTAAATTTTCAAATTGTACCTGTTTATTTTTATTTATATTCACATAATTGGCAGAAAATTTTACTATGAGTTGGGAGTCATGATATACTGATTCTAGTTTTTTTCTACCTTACAGTTGGCTTTGGACTAGTACAAATTTTTATGTTGTCTGTAATTTTGTTAACGATCACGAGGTATAGGTACTTGACTAAGAGTAGGGCCAGAAATTTTTCTTGTAGTTTTTGCATTGCGCTAATCTAGGTGTGTTTTCAGTGTAGGGGAAAATTTGTCCGCATCGCGATCAGTATGATCTTAGTGCAGCTCACCACGACACGATTGTATGGAGTTACAACGACGTGGGGAGTTGCGCAGATTCAGACTTGAAGTCAGGGAGATGCCGTGTTTTCCTTGGGTACCCCTTAACACTGGTTATTTTACCAAATTATACTTTCCCATCACACCACTAGTGAATTCTGTCCAATATTGTGTCTACACGTTGTGAGATCTGCAAAGGTCTCCAGTTTCAAGCTCCAACCTTAGTATCACACGACGATAAGTCTATGCCCCTTCACACAGTTCGTTAGGAGTCTTAAGAACATATAGTTGGCACAAAACAACACACTGAACAGAACTGTAACAAACTCAAGTCGAATACTGTTTCCGAGGTTCCAAATCGCTGGCAAGGAGAAGTTCCTGTTGCACCTAATAGGATCCTGTTACTCTCATCTAGCAAAATTTAACATTAATGAAGAAAAGCCTATAATTGTTCAAACGGGTCGCAGATCTGGCCACTAAAGGTTTTAAATACGAAGGTTTATAATTACGGATCCTTTTATACGCAGTTAATATTTAAAAATATCCTATAATTACTCTCTAGTGTGTCCTAAGGGTAACTCAGACCGAGAGCTATTTTTACTCGCAGAACTGGTGCTATAGTATATTGTGTCGCGACAGCTATGAATTCTGCTTGTCCTAATCCCCGATCATATCGTGTGAATAAAACATCGTGTGAACTAAATCCAACATGATTGTATAGGGGAAGTAAGCACACAGTCTTGGGTGTCCCTGACGGAAACGCTGTCTTTATTTCTATTCGCCGCTTTTATACTACAAGCGTCTTCCCCGTAGCCCTCGGTTGTGCCAGAGTACCCCATTTTGTTATCGTCTCTGAACAAACCTCATGTAGAAATGAATAGTCCTCACATCCTGCACATGTAAAGTCATAGTTACTTCCTTGGTCTTAGAATTTACAAATCATTGATTCTTAATTTTAGTGAAATTATACTTAAGCTCTGTTTTGATATCAGTGTATTGAATCAAAATATATGAGCTGTTAGCACCTTATTTCAGACACTCTCTTTTTTCACTATATGTAACTGAACCTATCTTTCAACTGCGTTATCGAATTATTACTGTGTATCTGTCACTTGGTAACTCACCCCTTCTTACTTTTAGTTGTTAAGACTCCTGGGTTCTATTTAAAGTTAGACAATGGGGGTATAGTTGACATGTAGATACCGGAAATCGTTTTTACACGATATCAGCGTGCATCCATTGAGTTTGGCGTAAATAAGTTTTTGTTATTCTATATGCTGTACAAAGTAAATAAAGGTGGCATTCTAGGAACATTCATGGATTCAAACATAGTGAACTAAAAGTCAGGACAAAAGTTCAACATTAAAACTTTCCACTCAAGACAAGGGTGCTAGAACTAGCTGATAATGTTTTCACAACTCCTCTTGATGCGAGATCTTATTCTGAAGACCTAGTACAATACTACATAAGAGTAAATTAACGCTAGAAGGATACATTGTATTACATGATATGCCTTTCTTCTCCTCCTCGCACGCCTATCACGAATCATAGACTAGTTACTTGCACAAATGAATCAATTATTCCAAACACTCCCATTGAAGTCAAAGGTTACTCTATGGTATTAACAACCCTTTGAAACTCTCCTAGTTCTCTTTTTTATTTCCTTTTTATGATTCGTTAGAAGATGTATCCTAGAGAAATGCGTAGCGAAGTGCATTCCTAACTGAAAGTTAGAATATCTAGAAACAGCAGTGTTTAATGTCCTGCCTAGAAGCATGCTCTACTCATAGCTATGAAAGAAAAAACGAAACAGGTAGAATAACAGTCAAAAAATATAATTTTATAAAATGTTAATGATATTGTTATGAAAATTATTCCCCATTTCATCAAATCTTCCTATTTTCATACAAATTAAGCCGTATTTGAAAGTTGTATGTAAGCCACACTCTCAAATAAATTACCCCACCTCAAATAATACTTACTCAATAATATATATACTCTCCATATTTTATTACATAATCCCGAATAAAAATAAAAAAATTTTTATATATAAAAAGTCTATATAACCGAAAATGCCAATAATACTCCACTCTAAGATTATCTCTCCTTAGGAAGGCTATGGCACAAAAATAAATCTATTAATTTGAATTAATTTTGCCAAAGTTATTAATAAAAAATCAACTATGCAGATAATATTGTTCGTATTAACATTGTTAATCAACAAATCAATTCCCCACAAATAACCAAAATTCTTTGTATTCTCAATCCTCAGTATCTATGCAAGTATTACTAGATAAAAATTTTGGTGAGATAAAATAAAAACTAAAATTTATGGTCAAAAATTTTTTTGAGTAATATAAAGGTTGACACTCTAACACCAAAATAATAGCTAACTGCCAAATCAAAACCACTATATAAAAGATAATCTGCTCTTGGAGGAGTAGGTATTAATTAAATAAATTTCGGGTCTTGTAATATCAGGTTGTCAGGTATGAATTATTAAAATTACAATTATTATAAATAAGGGTATAATTTTCAAATCTTTGATTTTTCTTAAAAATCAGATCTAAGAACATCTCTAAAGAATGACCGATACAAGCTACAATATTAGGTAATTTATTAATATAACATACACAATTTAATATTATTTATGTCATTATTTTAGTTTATAAATATGACATTATTGAAATTAAATTAATTCTGTTTAGAACATATAGTCACCGTCAATTATTTTGCTCTAAACAAGTATCCATTACGATGATTTTCATTTATAGGAATGATATACCATATTATTATAATATTATTATTTATATATATTATTAAATTATATTATATATATATATTAATATATATATCATATATAATAATTAATAATATATTATATATTATATTATATATATATAAATATAATATAATATATATTTATTAATTTAATATATTATTAAATTAATTATATAGTATATATATATATATATATAATATATATATTAATATATATATCTATATATTTCACCAAATAATTATATAAATATTAAGGATTGGGATATGAACCTTTAGTATCATGATTAAAGGGTTCTACGTACCTAGCTGAACTTTCACTATGCCTAAATATTAAAGATTTATTTTGGCACGTGAGAGATAAAGCTAGAACCAGTAAAATGGAGGACAATCATGTATTGCATTATCGGAAACTTTAATTAAGCAGTAGAAGAGCTAAAGTTTTAACTATTATTAAAATTTTCTTTATTTGATCATTTATATATAAAATACAAATGGAATATCTTATTAGGAAGTATACCATCCCGTTAAATCGCCAGAGATTGACATAATTACACACGATACTTTTGGTCTATGAGTAACCAAAAATATTACTGAAAGGGTGTTGAAGTGTTATACATCTTGCCGTGTTATATTAAGAGGCAAAGATGCGCATGTCTGGAGTGGTACTGGGTATATATATTAACAAATGTCTATTTTTTATCAGAACATCTCGACATATCCCACAAGACTCATACTCTGTAAATTCCAAAGTTCTCTCGGAGATATCCTCCGACTCCGACTCCGGGATTCACCTCCCCACGAAAACTCTCATCTTATAAAATCCGCACAAAAAACTCTCTCTACTGACTCACCAAGACTCACGGACTAGTACCGGCCGAACTGAGTCTACTACTTGGATACTGACACACCAAAATTTTCTAGTACTCCGAACGACTCCACTGTTCACGCAAATCCAGCAGTCAAAATTTGCATTAACACACTCTTCGACAACCGACTTGCACCTAAGAGCAACCCAATTCTAAAGTTTACCCTCCTAGGGCAAAGTCTACCCAATATCCCACAAACATTTTTTATTTATGTTTTAACAAACTATATTTTTATTTTTATACGTAGTGCTTTAGAGTTAATAATTAAAAAATATAATATATACTTACTTTATAATTATCCAATTTTAGAATTCTTAAATCTCCAAATGTAACGTATATCGTTAGGGTTTATTAAAAAAATGCATTACGTAAGACTAGAGTGTGTTAGCATGATATCCGCTTTATAATTCTTAGCGATAATTTTTCTACTATTATGCGGACTAATCCATTAGAGCTAATTTGAATGTGGTCGCTAATAAATCCGCTATGAAATTTATATATTTTGCGGGATAGCGGATTATGATATTTTTCATTTTATAATTTTATAGAGGACTAAATAAATAGTTCCTCAAAATCATTCATTCTGATTATAACGCTTACCAAGATAATATTACTAGTTTACTCTTTTAATGGAATAGTAAGTTTTATAGGCTGATAACGTATGACATAATACTTGAGAGGTGAGGGAGAATATAATATAGAAGTCTAGTATTACACCCCTTTAATTGAGATACTTCTATAACATATATATTAAACAATTAGAGCCGTTGAAAGCTTACAGGATTAGTTAATGATACATAATCACAGACTTTTATTTATATATAATTAGTTGATCTCACAATTACTATATTTATATTTCACTTTGTTAAGCAATTTCTTAATATGATAGACTAGACATTATTATACTAGACTAAAATAAAGCATTTGTTATAAGCCCAGACTAGAGATTCCTCTAGTTTGCAACGTTATAGAAAGTTACATTTGTCTTTTTTAATAAATGCTAGCTTAATTATTTAAGTTAAAGGGACTTTCAGTTTGTTAGAATTTCTTAATATGATAACTAAATTGATGGAGAGCTATGATAAAAAGTGTCATTATAAAATACATGAATAAATATCAGATTCGAATATATGCATTAATATAAATACGTGTTTTTTCGATCAGAATAGTTGAAACCCTCACCACAAATTATAATACATTACCATTACTATACTATGTAAATGATCACCCGAATACTTCTACAGTCTTACTATATATAAACTATCTTAAAATCTTGTGAATTTATATATAGTTTTATATGTACCTTTGCTTATATTAAAACATGAAAAATCTAATGCATTTACAGAATAAGAAGATAATGCATCTTCAGAGAAAAATGGAACTGTGTTTATTTCTTTTCTAGCTAAATATACTTGCCCAGTGCAGAATATTCATTCAACAAATTAGTGTTTACGCTCTCGACACTTTAAATCACTTTTTTAAACTAAAATTACAAATTACCCCTTTGAATAAAATGTTGTAGAAATTATTTTGTTTGCTTGCAGCAACTCACCAACTCAAAAATGGAGCGTATACAGTTTCGGGTATCAACCTTGCTTGATCAGTGAACATTAAATTTTTGTATGCCATATATAATGCTTGTTTATTAATAACGTTTTAACTTTATAAATGGGCGACCTATCAACATAATTCTTTTGCCTTCTTTATATGATTAGCACTCTTAATATTTATATTTCACTTGAGTAAGCAATTTCTTAGAGTGGCTGCACACTGACAAAGTAAAAAGTGCTTTATACAACACAGGTATTATTTTAAGAGCAATGCTTGTCTTTTATTCAGTTGCAGAGGATTTTTTTTTGAGATTTTGTATTTACATATTATTGCATTCCTAAATGGGAACAAAGAATCTTAGCTCTCGAAGTTGATTTTCAATTCCATTTTTGTTTTTTTTTAATCTTAAATACTAACACAAAGACCTTAAAGTTTCTGCCTCTCTCTAAATAAAAATCTACCGAAATTTGGAATGCATATTTGCATATTTTCATGACTAGATTGAATTTATATAGGAAATGACATCCTATGGGGACAAGAAAAAAAATCCAATACATTCAGTTAAGATTTTAGATAAATACTATTATTGAAAATAATAATAATAATAATAAATAATAATAATAATAATAATAATAATAATAATAATAATAATAATAATAATAATAATAATAATAATAATAATAATAATAATAATAATAATAATAATAATAATAATAATAATAATAATAGTATTAATAATAATAGATAACAAAAGACAAAGTAAAACTCTATCTAAGCCATTGCAATTGGTTGTTTATATTTAACTATTAACGAAGTGATTTTAACCAACATTGGTATGAAAGTATTGATGCTCAATATATAAGAAGGTATCGATATTTTTAAAAATATCAAACAACCTTCGATACTATCGGTTAAAAATCAATATTATATATATATATATATATATATATATAATATATATATATATATATATATATTATATTATATATATATATATATATATATATATAATATATATATATATATATATTAATATATATATATATATATATTTACTACTTTACTACTACCACCACCACTACAACAACAACAACAACTACTACTACTACTACTACTACTTACTTACTACTTACTACTACTGACTAATTAATAATAATTAATAATA
>JABUQX010028098.1:40000-48425 GCA_015478945.1 Trachelipus rathkii
TGAGGTGGAGCCCGGTGAAGCAGAATTTTTATTTTAACATATAAGTTATATAGAGAACCAGTTAATAGTTATTCATTATATTATATAATAATAATAAAGCCGGAGCGATAAATATTTATAATCTTGCCGAGCCTTGAGTCGGAGTCATTCCAAAACTTTACTAATCATCTACTTATTACCGATTTTTCAATATTGAAGGATAAAGCTGCTTATCTTATATAATAAGTTTACATAAAGTATACATAGAGTAAATATGGATGATAATCAAATAATAGCTAACAGATATATGCGAATTTTTTAATGATTGAAAAACTCCAAAAATACAATTTTTTTGTTAAACTCACTGAAACTAATTTTTTCAATATACTCTCAAAGAAATACAATTTTTATATATAATACTTCAAAGAACATATATTTTTTAAAACTTCAACAAGATTACTTTTTGTTTTTTAAAAAAAAACTTCAAGAGAATTTTTTTTAAACTTCATAAGAACATTCTTGAACTACTACAATAAAAATTTTTTTAAAAACTCCAAATATACAATTTTTTTTTAAAAACTCCAAAAACAATTTTTTAAAACTCTACAAATACATTATTATTAATTAACTCATATACTCACAAGCTTTCACACTTAATTTCAAGTGAGGGTAAATTTCACTAGCTAATTGTTATCACTTAGAATCGGAAACGAGGCAATCGAACCATTTGAATTATTGTTACTAGAATTGGAGAGAGAGAGACTCGAACTAATAAATCAAAATAATTTTATACACAAAAGATTAAATAAGTAAAATAAAATTTTAAGTTCACTAGAATAACTTACTAACTATACTATCATATACTACTTAACTACTACTAACTACTATACTACTACTACTACTACTAGACTGATCCTACGTCACTAAGCACTACGGAACTCATACTTAAACATCAAAAATCTGAACGTAATAATGAGAATATTCCCATAAAATAATAACATAAATAATAATAATAAAATAAATAATAATAATAATATACTCAAATTATAAAATAATCAATAATAATAATAATAAATATAATAATATAAAAAAGTTATTTTATAATAATAATAAATATAAAAATAATATATATAAAACTAAAAAGAAATCCTAAATATAATATAAAATACAATAACATAATAATCAATACTATAATAACACTAACAACCAATAATAACCTTAAATAATAATAATAATATAATATATAAATAATAATAATTAATAATAATAATAATAAATAATAAAAGTATTAATAATAATAATAATATAATAATAATAATAATAATTAATAATAATAATAATAATAATAAATATATAAATAAATAATAATAATAAAATAATAATAATAATATAATATATAATAATAATAATAATAAATAATAATAAAATAAAAATATAAAAAATAAATAAAATAATTAAATAAAATAATAATAATCAAATAATAAATAATTAATAATAATTAAATAATTAAAATAATAATATAATAATTAATAATTAATAATAATAATAATAATAATAATATATATTAATAATAATTAATAATTAATAATAATAATTAATAATAAATAAATAATAAATAATATTAAATAATAATAATAATAAATATAAAATATTAATAATAATAATAAATAATAATATATAATAATAATAATAATAAATAAAATATAATAATAAAATATTTAAATAATAAATTAATAATATATTAATAATAATAATAAAATATATATATTAAGATAGGATTATAGATATTGAGAAGCGATAAAGGAACGGAGATGTATTTATTAAACAAGTTCCACTATTGACAAATAAGTATAGTAATGGTAATCATTACTTTCTCTATTCAGTACTCATGAATAATATTAATAAAAATAATAATAATAATAAAAATAATAATAATATATAATAATAAATAATATAATAATATAATAATAATAAATAATAATAATAATAATAATAAATAATAATAATAATAATAAATAATAATAATTAAATAAATAATAATAAAAAGAAAATAATAACAATAATAATAATAATAATAAATAATTAAATAATAATAATAATAATAATAAATTAATTATAATAATATAAAAAATTAATAATAATATATAATAATAATAATATATATTAAATATAAATAATATAATTAATTAAAATAATAATAAATAATAGGCAATAATCTTCTATCAAACTATCCTTAAAAAGTTATATTTTTGCATACTGATCAGTCAACCCAGGAATTGGGGTTTGGTTGTTAGTTTCTCGAGCAAAGATTGTTTATTAGCGCCATTGTTCGCTGACATAATCCTCTTTCTAGTTATATATACCCGAGCTTAATAAGGGACCGGCTAATAAATATTCCAAATATAAGTAGTAATAATATAACATATTTAACACACATAATGGACGTAAAAACGATACTTACAAAATGAGAAAAACATAAAATGCAGTTCGTATAAAATTACATAATTACTTCAGTAAGAAGAAAAAAAAATTTGTAGTGTAAATAAGAAGATTCTTCAGTCCATAATCAATTTAATACGTAAAGGAAAATCCTCCTTTATATTCCATTCAACCCAAATAATAAGATGTTAAATTTATTAGTTCAAACTTCGAGTGAGGGGAATTACATACTATTCTTGACTTAAGAAAAAAATAATATAACATATAAGAACCACAAAGTTAGCCTAAAATTCGAAATAAAAATTTTTTCAAGATATTAAAGAAAAGATATCTACTAAATAATAATAATAAATTTCTTACTTCCCAAATGCCTAATAAAGAATAAAAATCAGTGGAAAATATTTATATTGTATGCTCCATTCATTTTGAGTATTTTTTTTTTCTTTTGGAAGAAAAAGAAATATTAGATTAAAATTTGAGCTTGATATGAGAATGCAACTAAATATATAAAATAATTTTCTTTCAAAAATACCTAGTAATAACTTTTCAAAAGCAGGATAAAGTTATTTGTCCAAGACATAACTTTATAATATCATAAAATATTCAAATATATATAATATCATGATTATAAATAACTATTGATAATATAATATATATTATATAAAAAAATAATTATTTTGCAATCACTCTCCATCCTCATCATTTCCATAATTATTATATAAAATTGCTACCAATAGAATCCTAAAAAATAATAAATATAAAATAATATAATACAATTATAAAATAATTTTAATAATTTATAATTATATTCAATATTTTTATGAAATTTAATTAATATATTATATTTAGTAATATTAATTTATTTATTAAAATAATTTTTAGACATGATCATCATGTATTATTGGAATATCAACTTAATATTAAAATATTAATAAATATAATTACTAAATTATAATATAATTAAAATATAAATTATAATAAATAAAATATATATTATTATTATATAATAATTATTATTTAATATATATATTAATATTATTAATATAATTAATATATTTTATTATTATTATTATATATTATTATTTTATTATTTATTATTATTATTATATTATTATATTATTATTATAAGAATTTCTAAAATAATACAGCCTTTGATTTTATAAAAGTTTTAGATTTTATTTCCAAGTTTCTAAATAGTTATTTCTGTACATAGTTTAATTTTTACTATAATAAATAATCTTGAAAACAATAATAATATATAAAAAAAAAATTACTATAATATGAGAAAGTAAGAAGAAATAATATTAAATTTACATATTTCACCGACGCGATCGTCACTAAAAATGGTACATCTTCAGAGGTAATTTAATCATTATAGTGAGCGAATTGAGTCTTTAAATATATTATAAAACTAATGATAATACCACTTAAAATAATGATATTACCAGCTAACAAGAATACCTACATTTACCTCTATTCATAGTTAAAGATTCCACTGGATACTAGCGATAGTTATATTAATCTGAATAGGATAAAGACACACTCCCAATCAGTCTCGCATAACAATGATCAACCCGATATATACAACAAATAAAATTTAGTTGAATAGTAGATATATAAGAAAATTGCTAATCAGATAGAAAACTCTCAGACACTGTGCCCGCTTTGAGAACGATGTTCAAAAGATTTTCGCTCGGACCATGTAGCAGATAGCTTGAACTCATAGCATCAAGATCCGAATCAAAAAAATCGATTCCGCACATGTAAGGCAACCGCATAAAAATATATCTCGAGATCGTGAGAACAGTCTGCACTCAAGCGGCGTTAAATAGAAATACCAACACACAAAACAGAATTGTTGAATACGGTATCAAACGCCGGATACTCCTTAACTCATAACCCCACCTGTCTAAAGAAGATGACAGTTGTTTATTATGTTATAGGTCTGACTAATTTTGATCTTTAGTTTTGAGGAAGTTCAAAATGATACGAAGCACATCCCTCTCTCTTATTGAAGGTCTATAGCATATAAGGAAGATACTTATGGAAGAACCAGAAAAATATATCCCGAATATCCTATTATTTTTACTTTTACTTTTATTATAACTAAAAATGCTAAATAGATTGTTAATTATATTCAAACTTCAAACTGATATCGTCGAACCATGATCACAGTTAATTAAATTTACTTAATGCGGCAAATTTCTTCATCAAAGGTTTCCCAGATGCTAACGATAGGTGATGCCTGTAACTAAAGTAATCTCACATAGATTCACGCTATACTATAGTACAGAAAAAGATATGCACAGTGTAAATCCGCCGATCCATACTCATCTTATCAACCCCCATCCACAGCCGACCCAAAATATTCAGTGCGGACAATGAAAAGCACTGATATCTGATTGCGACCGTCAGGAAATATCAAATAATGATATAAATGCCTCAACAAAACAGATATTAATTTATATATACATATGTAAAAAAAACTTCATCTCAAGACATCACAAAATAAATATAATATACCTCCTGAAAGCAGTGTTCTCAATTTAGAGAACGATAACAGCTGTCGGTAACATAAATAAATATATCTTCATTCTTCTCAATGTAAAATGTTTTCAAGATTTATAAGAAAATATAACTTATGTACAGGAAATAACTATTTAAAACTTGGAAAATAAAGATCAAAACACTTTTAATTATTATTATAATTATTATATATATATATTATTATTATTAATTAATTTAATTATTATATTAATTAATTATAATATTATTATTATTATAAATAATTATTAATAAATTATTATTATTATTATTAATTAGTAATATATATATATATTATTAATTATATATTATTATAATTAATTATTATTATATTATATTATTATTATATATATATTATTATTATTATATATAATAAATTAATAATTATTAATTATTATATTATGTATTATATTATTATTATTAATTATTAATTATTATTTGATTATTATTATTTATTATTATTATTATAATATTAATTAATTATATATTATTATTATTCTAACTAAAACAATTTAAAAATTAACTAAATGACGGCAATGAGTATTTAAGAAAAACAAAGGGGAATTTGTTTCTACATTATGTAGAAAATTTGCATATGTATATAAAGCTTTAAATTTTATGCATAGAAATACAAATATTCACAGCCAATTTATTTTTTAATTTAACGCACTATTTTTTTTAAATTATTTTTTTTATGTAATTTCTTTAGAAAATAATTCAATTTAACACTATTTGAATATAATAATTATATAAATTATATATAAATAATAATATAAAAAAAACTATATAAATATAATAAAATATAAATAAAAATAATATATAAAAAAGAAATATAAATAATATATAATATAAGTATATATATATATATATAAAATATAATATATATTAATAAATATTAAATAATATATAATAATAATATCAATAATATATTTATAATCTAATATAAATAAAATATATATTAAATATAAATATAATAATATATAAAATAATATAATAATATATAAAAGAGGCGACTCCTACACTTCGGGAAAACTGCTAAGGGCTATAGCACGCGTAAGTTATCATTATAAAGAAATAATTGAAGACTGACAGATGGTTCTTAAAAATTACAGAAATCATTGATCCAAATAACCAAATCAATTCTCACATATTTTTTTAGACTAGAAAAATATATTTTTCATTACTGAAATGAGAAATAATTGTAATTTAAATCCAAAGAGAAAATTTTCTTCCCTATATTCTGAAATTTTATTTTTAGAGTAATTTAGGGCATGAGCAATTCAATACTAATTAATTATAATAAAAGCTTGTTATCGCTGGGGAGTATCTCCGAATAAATGGCGGAAGTGAAAAACATAATAACATGTAGCCCATTGCAATAATACTATAATATTACAGAAAAACGCAATATCATAACCTATAAGGATATAATTAGTATATATAAAATATATTAATAATATAAAAAAATATAAACAAAAAATCCTAATATGTAATAAAAGATATAACAATAAAAACCACTAAACAAAATTATAATAAAAACAAAAAATAATATATACAATAACGGACTACACCTAACCACACTATACCACCATAATATAAAATATATAGATAATAAATATCTACCTATAGTATATAATATCAAATAATATATACATTTATATAATATATCAATAAAAACTATCTCATACTAGTAATAATTAACAATAATAAAATAATTCACACTTAACTCATCCAATAACTTATAAAATTAAATCAATCGCAATTGATAACTTCTACACAAACCACCTATCTCGAATAAGTCATAGAAATCAACTGAAAATCGTAAGAAAATATCAGATATAAAAAATTTTCGAGAAAATAACACTTTTAAAAATAGCAATAGAGCGGGTCAAAATTTCATAAAGAATTAATGCATGTTTATGAGGCCCTTATCCATGAAAATTAACCGACACCTAGACAAATTTTTAATAAATTTTTTAAAAGCTTGAAATAATGCAACTCGTGAAGAAGGAAAACGCCGTAAAAGAAACAGGAAGAAAAAAGAAAAAAAAATCTGCAAATGACGCTGAAAAAGTTACAACGTCTCTTCTCATAAATTTGAAATATATATATATATATATATAATATATAATATATATAGTATATATTATATATATACTATTTATACATATATATAAATATTATACATAATATATATAATATATATATATTCATAAATAATATATATATATATTATATATATATATTATATAGTATATATATATATATATATATATATATATATATTATATATATATATATATATATATATATATATATATATATATATATATATATATATATATATATATAATATATATATTATATATATATATATATATATATATATATATATATATATATATAGTATATATATATATATATATATATATACATATATATATATATATATATATATATAATATATTTATATAGTATATATATTATACATATTATATATAGATACATATATATACAATGTGACAAATATATATATATAGCAAGTATTACAATATAAATATAATTATCCAATATATTTAGATTTAAATATTATGCAGTATACTATTATATATATATATTATATATATATATATATATTTATATTAAATTAAATCTTACTGCCAGGTTCTTCTTCTTTATTATTATTATTTTTATTTTATATATGGTTTGTTGTGTTGAAGAAATATTTTATTATTTCCCACCAATTCTCGGGAGGGGCGAGCATACAAATGTTCGTATGCCATGCATTCATTTACATATTTATTTGAGTTTTATTGATTTTTAACGCTATTTAAACAAAAAATCATTTAAAATCTTAAGCCAAATTTCATGAAAATCGGCATGGGATCGGTTTAATTAAAAAGGTTATATATATATATATATATATATATATATTATACTATATATATATATATATATATATATATATAATAGTATATATATATATATATATATATATATAATAATAATATATATATATATATAAATATATAAAATATAATAATATAATTAATAAAATAAATATAATATATAATGAACTACTTTATAGCCATGGTATGTTTCGCTATTGCTAATGGTGTACTTCCTTCTTTTCATATGACCACCTGCATGTTACCTATGGAATTCTCTTCCAAATACTTCTGTAGTTTCCTGTACCACCTGATTTTAAATTACTCTCCTCACTGTATATACAGCCTGATATATAACGTCATGTGTTCATCTGCGTATAGCGTCGTAGAGGATGAACTTTATAGAGCGTACTACACACCCTCTCCTATTGAAATATGGCTCTGCCGTGAGTGGTAAGATTGACAAACATCTTAAAAAAAAAGAAAGAGAGAGAGAAGAGAAAAAAGAGAGTAAAGAGAGAGAGAGAGTAAGAGAGAAAGAAAGAAGAGAGAGAGAGAAGAGAAAGAAGATCACC
>JABUQX010028099.1:10000-15000 GCA_015478945.1 Trachelipus rathkii
GGATGTGTAAAAATAAAGTATTGATTTTTCAAGTTAAAAAAGTTGTCACGTGTAATTTTTATAAAAAAAAATTCACGAGAGGATTGTAATAAATAAGGATCTCTCCCCAATGCCACATTTCTCCATCAAATAGAAAATAGCAACAGGCGATAAACTATTCCGAATTAGTTTCTTCCCTGAGTTGGTGCAGTTCATACAAGCGGCTGAAGAGGCTTCAGGATAGAAGTGAAAGCTACCGCATTTACAGTCTCACCTCATATAACTCATGGGAAAACGAAAGAATTTTTACTCTGTTTTAATCATTCAATTAAAAAAGTTTTAGAAAAATCGGTGTACTCTAGTAGTTTAATAAATTAAATTTTTTTAACCGTATTTGTTTTGCTTGCAACCAAAGGGTAAAGTATCTCAATACATATAAACTATGCAGAAAAGTAGATTTCAAATAATATATATATATATATATATATATATATATATATATATATATATATATATATATATATATATATATATATATATATATATATATATATATATATATATATATGATATTATATGTTTGTGTGTGTGTATGTATGTGCGCGCACGCGGGTGGGTGTGTGTGTGTGCTTGTGTACTCGTCTCAAAAAGAAAAAATCCAAAAATTCTACAAGTATATATATAATTTAAATATATCATCCACAGTAAATAAATTTTAATTTAGAATATCAATGGTATTTTGGGCAGAGAAAATATTTCAGCATTTGGGCTTTGGAGCTAGCTTCTGAATTGGAGCCTCAAAGTATAACAAAATAAAAAGTCAACTTAGTTTTGGAGGATTATGAATATCATTCTATTGGTGGCATCAAAGAAAAGGCTATAGGGCATCTTGCCGAATCTGACGAGGAATCGTGGGTTTCAAGATTTACTATTGTAGAGCTTAAGATAGTCAAGGTTCAAGTACTTACAATTGCGTAGTGCATCCCACAAGCCGTGAAATTGCAGATAAGCTTGGAGCACTGGCAGAGATATTTCTTGAACTTCTCTCTAGAAATTGATTTTAGAATAAGGCAGATGTCAGTTTTTTGAATGTCAAGAACTGAAAAGTCTTAAAAATTTGTACATGAGAAAAGGAAAAATGCTGCTGCCATTTGTAAAGCCTATCTTTGCGAAAAAAGAAAAGAATTTTCCATAATTTATATAAGCTTCCGAATATCTAAATTGCTCTGACATCAAATAGCCTTAATTTTGACGTATCATAAATGAGACATCTTTTCCTCAAAATTGGAGTCGAAATGTTTTCAATGAAATTACTTTGTCATCTAATAAGATTATTAATATTGTATGTTATTGTTTTCATATTTAATGCCGTTTATTATTTCTTTGATTATTTTGTTTATTTCGTTTTATTTTTAAAATTGATTTATCAAGTATAGCTATAATACATTCTTTTTAGCTTGTATCCTCGATAAAAATGGAACAATGAACTATTTTGAACTTAAGTGTTCTTTATATTTTCCGGGTTTAGTAGAATTTAAAAAATACCTTCGCATTTCGTATGCAATAATTTTAAAAGCTATTAGTACTTTTTCCTTCACCTTCAAATCGAGGGATAATATCGTTGTACACATAGCTATATGTTTTGGGGTAATGTCCGAGAGCGTTCTTTGACCACTGGTTTAGCCATATCTTATTAATATTCTTAGATCAATAAAACTGTGTAGTCTCTTAGTTGTAAATTAAAATTCTTATTTATATAAGGTGTTTAAAGAGTCAAAAATGATGCGTAAAAACAATTTAATGTATTTATTTAGTTTTTATAAATTTTAAAATATATATTTTGAAAATCCAAACAAAAACTCCCCCCCCCCCTATATATATATATATATATATATATATATATATTATATATATATAGTATATATATATATAAAATTTTCCCTCTCCAAATATTATATATATTATAATATATATATATATATATATATATATATATAATGAAGTTCTAATACTAATGATAATAATTAAAGTAAAATAATTTTAATAATAAAAGTAAAATAATTTGTAGTTTTGTGCAAGAAAAATAATTAATGGGTTTTTAATATGTTTGTTTTGCAATTGAGGTGTTAAAAAAGTTGACGTTCGATAATATTTGTTCTTTTATTATTATTATTATTATTATTATTATTTATTATTATTATTATTATTATTATTATTATTATTATTATTATTATTATTATTATTATTATTATTATTATTATTATTATTATTATTATTATTATTATTATTATTAAATGAAATGGGAATGCTAAAGTGATAATCTAGAGATCTATTTTGTATAATTTATATGTAAATTGATTAATTGAATATTTAAGTTTGTGTGCGTTTTGTGGATATTATTATCTAATGAGCTTATTCGGGTTTTATATTAAATCAAAGTTTTTAACTTATTATGTGGAATCATCGGAGGTTAGAATTTAGTTTGATTTTGGCTTTTGAAGAAAAAAAATTTTTCTTAAGGCTGCGTTTGTAGAATTTTTTGAAGTAGGGTGCTTTTGTAAAATGAAATTTGTAACTCGTTAAGTATTTTAAAACGCTATAAGAAGTTAATTATTCGTCATTTGTTAATTTTTTTGAGGGTGTAATGGAGACACTGTTTCAAATCTTGACTTTATTTACTTTTAAGATAATGTCTCAAAATTATTTTTCCGCCTTCTTCACAAGCAAATAGGAAAGGCATCGGGTATGAAGTGTATGCTGGTAAATATTTGGTGTGTGTATGCTATTTGTAGAATTAACTGTACACTTTTTATTTTTTAATAATGGTGAAAAGAAAGGAAAAATCTAAATCTAAGAATCAGTGAAGTTTGATGTTTCTGAAGGTAATGGTGATTATGAAGAAATGTTAAAAAATTTTAAATTATTTTAACTTGATTAAAGAATTAAAATTAATGAAGGACGGAGGAGGGACTGCAAGGTTGGGCCTTAATCTTAAATCAGTAAGACTTGGAAGATAAAAAATTAACAACTTTAACTAAAAATTATTAAGATCAGACTCCCAAAAGTTTATTATAGCAATGAAATATTAGAAGTGTATTAAAAATGTACATCGGTGGACATGTAAAGATAATAGTAAAAGAAGCCACAAATATTCTGAGGACTAAACCTTGTTTAGGCAATTTTCACCAGTTTTGAAATAAAATAAAAATTTATTTGTTTAGGCAAATCTAATATATATTGAAAGTTACTTTTATTTATAGGAAAGTATAGGACTAGAATGCAAAGTGAGCCAGCCAATTGGCCTCTACTTTTATAAGAGCAAGCAAGTTTATATATATATATATATAATATATATATATATTATATATATATTTTATAAATAATAGATATATATAACTTTTATATATATATATATATATATATATATATATATTTATATAATATATTATATCATATATATATATATAAGGTAAAATTACAATCTTTCGTCTGAGCTTCGATATTCGATATATCGAACTATATCGATATAATTCGATATATATATATATATATATAATATATATATATATATATATATATATATATATATATATATATATATATATATATATATATATATATATATATATACAAAATCTGTGTCTACCTAGCAAAACTTTACCCTAACATAGACTTAATAACCCACAAGTAGCCCTAACCTAATGGATTATGTAAGCCCCTAAGTAGCCCTAACCTAATGGATTATGTAGGCCCACAAATACGCCCTAACCTAATGGATCATGGAAGCCCCAAAGTACTACCTAACCTAATGGATTATGGAACCCCCAAGTTCGCCCTGACCTAATAGATTATGAAATGCCCACAGTTTGCCCTAACCTAATGTATTATGAAAGGGCCGAACTAGGTAGACACAGATTTACTATCTATCTATCTATCTCATGTATTATATATTATATATAATCTAAATATATATATATATATATACTATATATATATATATATTATATATATATATATATAGAGAGAGAGAGAGAGAGAGAGAGAGAGAGTTCATACTCACGGTTTAATTGTAATTCCTTGCAATAGCTTGCAAAAAAAACGCTAAAAACCATCTTTCGTTTCAACTTTTTGTCGCAGGACACAACCATTTAAAATAACCTAAAAAGATATTCCTTCTTTCGGGCAACGTCTTCCGAATCTCTAATTTTACCCAAAAAATAAAATTACTATTTTGCTTATGCGTTACTCGTAATTACATTTTTTGCAACGTTTTTCCTTTCTAAAATAAATTTACAATAGTCTATAATTGCAAGAAAACTGCTATTATCATTACAGATGTCAAATAAATTATACAAATTCATCTTCAGAGTTTGCACAAAATAAACAACTAAAAACACATGTTACCTCCATGGCGTAAAATTTCAAACTAAGATTTCTGCTATAAAACTAGTGTTGCCAGACAAACTACCAGAAATTACCCGCTCTTATGACCGAAAATATTCTCTTAAAGGAAAATAGCCTCTACCAAATATATATATATATTATTTTTTTTTATTAACAAATTATGTAGCTATCTATGTTAGTTAAATATATATATTATATATATATATATATATATAATATATATGTATATATATATACAAAATATATATATATATATATAATATTTATATTAGATATAAATAATATATATATTATATATATATATATATGGAACTTACAAAGTTTTATTCTTTTTTTCCTAATATAATTGTTATTTTACCCTCCAAATACCCCCCAAACAAAAATACCCTTCAAAATACCCCGCACTGGACTTAGAATAATTTTTCACTCAGACGAAATTGAATTAACCATATACCGGTATATATAATATATACTATATATATATATTTCTGATTTAAGATATATTTATATCTTTTAATAGATATATATTAATATAGTATAGTTATATTTATATATATACTATATATATAGTTTTCCTTATATTCGGATGTGAATATATTATAATAATAATATTATTA
>JABUQX010028099.1:17500-22500 GCA_015478945.1 Trachelipus rathkii
ATATATATATATATATATATATAAGATTGATATTATATATATATATATATATATTATATATATATATATATATATATATATATATATATATATATATATATATATATATATATATATATATATATATATATATATATATAAGATTGATATCATTGCAAAGTATTATAGTTTTACCAAATCTTAACATAAATATTTTTTAATTGAAAATCCTTTTGTGGCCTAATTATCAGAGTAAATGTAGAAAATTCCAAAGAGCTACAATTTTCCACTTAAAACATTAATTTCTAACCCGTAGGGGAAGGGTGCAAAAGATTTTGCAACAGAAAAAATTAGAAACAAAAAATTTTATTTTTTTTTTTAACCAATTTATATAGTTTTATTATCTAGATTGAATTTAATTACTATAGTAGACTATTTATTTTATTTATTTTTTTTAACAAAACTAAGTTGTTTCAAACATTGACATTATTATTTTTAATGCTAAATTTTTAAATTTGTTTGGATAATTTATTTTTAAAAAAATTCTTTTTTGGGGGGGGGGACTTTATAGTACCAATTGGCATGTCTTAACCTTAAATCAGTCATCAATACAATTTCAAGGATCATATAGTAAAAAAATTGGCTCTAAAATTATAAAAAATGTCGAATAGTAAAATAATATACTATTATGTAAAAAAAAAAAAAAAATTACATAAAAGGTTATATATATATATATATATATAATATATATATATAATATATTATATATAATATATATATATATATATATATATATATATATATATATATATATATATATATATATATATATATATATATATATATTAAGCTACTTATAGAAATACAAACAAATATAACTAGACTGATTTAGACCATTGTGTCAGTTCTAATTTAAGCTATGAACTTTTTTATGCAGGCCAAATATGAAAAATATATTTGTAATTATCAATTTCGATTCAATCTCTATAGAGGATTCTGTTTTTTATATATATATACCAAATGAAAATGTAAATTGCTAAATAATTAAATATAAATACGACTGGTGAAAAATTATTATCAAAGCTGACGAATTTGTCCTTTTTAACCCATACTTTTTACTAATACGAAAAAATTACGTACCTGGAAATTTAAGATTTCCCAGGGCATATTTTGCATCTCTCAAGACCTGAGATT
Source organism: Trachelipus rathkii (assembly GCA_015478945.1). NCBI lineage: Eukaryota > Metazoa > Arthropoda > Malacostraca > Isopoda > Trachelipodidae > Trachelipus > Trachelipus rathkii. Next base: position 18,674 of record JABUQX010028099.1, read on the forward strand.
TTCAACAATATTAAGAAGTGGGTAATGTTAGTTCATAACGGGTATAAATTATCTATCCCCCAAAACCACATTCATTGCAAAAATCGGACGTTGGAAACGCTGAGTTTTCTACCAATCTAAACTGTAAAGCTCGCCCTTCTAGTCAAAAATGCAAACTCGCCACTCTAGTAAACAAACACAAAAAAAGAAGGAAAAAAAGAATTATTAGAAAAAATAGTTTATTTTTGTTTTTTTGTTTTTGTTTTTTTAACTCTTAATCACAAGTCCATCTCTGTTAAGGGGCAGCAAAGTCTTTCAAGATGATAGGTATATTTTCATGACTCCTTCCTATGAAAATTCATTATTATTTAAAGGAATAAAAAAATCGCGACTTGGCAACTGTGACCCAAAAATTTGCAACAGGCCCCTCACCCTTTTAAATTGTTCTGATGCCACGCTCATGAGTAACACATACACAGTATATATATATATATATATATATATATATATATTATATATATATATAAATAAATACATATTTGTTATATATTATATATATATATATATAAATATATATATATATTATATATCGGCCGGTTGTTGGTCATCTTATTAATTTTTCATTGTCCAACATTATAAAAAATTTGTCGTTATTTTTTGTTTATTTTTTTTCTAATTTTGTGTGTGTGGTTTTTGTCATTGGTCATATACTTGTTAGTTCAGTTTCATAATATATATATATTTATTATATTATATATATATTATATATATATATAATATAATTATAATATATCATACATACTATATATATATATATATATATATATATATATATATATATATATATAAATTCCGGTTAAATGATTCCAGTTTTGTCGATAGTTTGTCATTAACTTCTTTTTTGCATGTTTATCCCTTAGATTTTTATTACTCTCGTGTTACATAGTAAATGTATAATCCCATTTTTTTATTTATTATTATTATGGTTGTTGTTTGTTGTTGTGGTTTCGTTTGTTTTTTATTTTTTAATCTTGTTTTTCTTCGTTTTTCTTTGATTTGTAACAAGTTTTTTGAGAAATCCACCGAGATTGTCTATCTCTTTGTTGTTCTTCTTCTTGTTCCCTGTTGTCCTGTATGCATTTTCGAGGCCTATATTGTATAAAAAGAGAGCGCGCGCATTGTTGGGTTGGTGCGATATTCTGGCACCGTCTTTAGACACACTCAGTTAGTTGGCTTTTCCCTTCGGTGCCGAACCAATCTTTTATAAAAAGTAGTTTTCGTTCATTTCTAATTTGGGGGGATTTCCTTCGTTAAGTTTTCAAAAATTCCTCCCCCCCCTAAGCCCCGAAATCCCTACAACCGATCCCCATTTTTTTTTTTTTTTTTCCCTTCACTTGCCCTGACAGATAGCCTCACGACGACTAGTTCTGTGTTTCCCAATTTTGCCAGAAGCAAAAAAAAAAATAAGTTCGCAAAAAATATTAGAATATCATTATTTACATTATATTTGTGTATTTATCAATTACTATTTATGTGGTTTATATTTGACGTGTAATTTGGTATTTTTTATTATGTTCGATTTAAAAGAATTTCGAAATTTACCTCTATATATTATAGATATATATTTGTATTGTGTTTGATTATTAAGATCAAGGTGCAAGTAGACGGAAAATCCCTCTCATTCACTTAAGTTTCCCAAAAAGAGGGAGAGAGAGAGAGAGGATGCTTAAACCTTAATATAATTATTTCTTTATTAATTTGTTACAGTATTTCCTGCATTCGTTATGCTGTTGTTATTATTCTTGGTAAAGCGATAGAAAAAAAAAAACTCGGCTATCGAATTGTTTTTATTGTTTTTTATATAGAATTATTTTATATATTTTGTATTTAAGATAGTTTGTGTCGGGTTGTACATGTTTATAAATTTAATTTTTTTTTTTCATATTTTATTTATTTTTTTTTTTTTTTTTGAAAAATTTTTTGAGCAGATTGCAGGGAAAATGGTGCTTAAAGATTATATTTTAATTTGTATTCTCACAAAAGATGTAGTTGTGTAGCAATATTTTTATTATTTAACAATGTGAGAAAAGACGGCTAAACTCTTTAAATTATTTTCTATTTGGAAAAATGAACTGAATTCTATTAAATTTATTTGTTCGTAATTGATAGTCCTCCAGTTAAACGCTTTATTTATTTAGTAGTTATTACGGACCATTTACATATGTAACGAGATGGCGTAACGTTCCGAAAGCAATACTCTTTGTGGATACGCTTCTTTAGATTTATATATATGTTACATATATATTTAATATAATTTTATAAAAAAGTTGTTAAAAGAAGAAAAAAAGTTGAAAAGAGAAAAATCAAAAATCTTCACCTCGATTATGAACGCAAATGTGAAACATTTTGTTAATTTTCTATTAAATAAATAGTAATAGTCAGAAAATTGGTGGTTGGTTTATAGTTTTGTTGCTAAAAAGAGAAGGAAAAAAAATGGATGTGACTGCAAGCACGCGTATGGAGCGTAATGCATCCTTCACGACGACTCCTTCGTATCCGAGTCCTCCTCCAGCCATTCTACAGGAATCACGACGATGTTTCTCTGAAAGGTATATACCATGCCATATATATATATATATATATATTATATATATATATATATATATATATATATTATAATATATATATATATATATATATATATATATATATATATATATATATATATATTAGGGAATATTTGGTTAGTTTTTGCCCGAAAAAAAGATTATCATAGCTTTTAATTTCAGGTTAAAGGGTCCTTTTTCACTTCTCAGGAGACATTCCAGTCCTTTAGAAAGATTGTGCTAGGTCCGGTTTTAGGGTTTTCGCTTTTAAAATTTAACTTGTAGTTAAAAATACTGAAAGGACTTTTTTTTTTTTCCTAGTTTTCAGGTCGTAATATATATATATATATATTAATATATATATATATATATATATATATATATACTATATATATATATAATATATTATATATATATATTATATTATAATATATATATATATATACTATAGTATTATATATATCAGAAAACGTGCTCGCACTCAATATACACACGATTTATATATAGCAAAATATATAGCAATAAAAATAAATGGTGCAACTTATCAAAATCAGTTTGATTTATTTCGGGAACAAATTTCTGAGAAAAAGTGTATATATATTATAATATATATATATATATTATATTATATATAATATATATATATATATATATATATATATATAGTATATATATATATATATAATATATATTATAATATATATAATTATATATATCAATTGATACGAACTTTAACTTATAGGAATGAATGATGAGAGATTTACCTGAATTGGGCCTTAAGGGTTTAGTAGAAAGCTGGACTATGGAGCCAGTATTTTTTTTTTTTACCGGATTCTGTGCGACCTTAGTAGAGGATTTTTATCATAACGGGCAAACAAAAGTGCATGTGACTGTGTGTGTGTGTGTGTGTGGTTTTTAAGATTATAATAGGCAAGAGTGTTTTAAACAATATTTGGACTTAAGCCAAGTGATGATGGCTAGTAATAAATAGTAAGACGATACTTTGGAACGTAACGCCATTGATTCAATTTGTGGAACACATCAGAATTAATTCTTAACACTATATAATATATATATATAATATAATATATATATATATATATATATATATATAATAGTATATATATATATAATATATATATAATATATATTATATATATATATATATATATATATATATATATATATATATATATAATATATATATAATATATATATTATATATGTATATATATATATATA
>JABUQX010028099.1:25000-30000 GCA_015478945.1 Trachelipus rathkii
TTTGTTTCCTTTGTGTACCAGAAATGTTTTTGTATCTATTAGGCAATTTTATACTTATGTTTTTTTATGTTTGGTAGTGTTTAAGCTATTTAATGAAAACTCTTTTCCCTTTTCCAACTTACTAACTCTAGTAGCTCTCTTTCTTATAATATTAAAATTAAAATAAAAGTGTATCATGCATATCAGAAATGACGAAACATCATCGGAAAGAAAAACAAAAAGAAAAAATATAACAGTGCTCAAATAAACCTATGGGAGATGCCCTTGTTATTATCCAATCAATATATGCCTGTTCATTTCGAATATTCCTTTCAGTAGCCGACACATCCTTCAGTAATCTTGTGATTGTGGTGTACTTTAGACATTCTTTTTTTCTTTATTGATCTTGACGTACCTTAATAGTTGGGTAGGCTAGTTTCTTTGTTTATTGACTATTTAAGCATTGAAAATGCTTAATAAAGGCATTATTTTGGATATTCTGTTATTTTATTTGATTTGAAGTAACTTTGTCCAAGTATTTGTAGATTGCATCATCCTAAAGTTGAAAGTAGAGTTTGTATTTTTTAACCACTTTACTTTGTGGCACTAAGGTCCTCAGTGATCAGAAAGTTTCTTCGAGTAGGGAGCATTGAACTCATCAGTAATGACTTACATTTGCTTTTGCTTAGTTCCCGTGCTTTTGCTGAAGACTTTTATCGTTCTTGTGATGAAGAGTGATGGATTTTGAACCATACTTGACATTTTTCCAATAAAAAGGAAAAAATTGTTTTACTGCAAAATTTCAATTGTAACAACTATTGCGCAAATAAAAATTTGACAAGGAATTTTGAAAAAAAGAAAAAGTGCTCTAATTATTTTCATTTCCATTCGATCTGTATGAAATTTTCAGAGGAAATAAAAGTCTACAAGTTACACAACTTTTATTTAATTCATTTTTTTTTAATACTTAATCATTTGCCTCTGGGTATGGAAAACGCAACACAAAGAAATTTGAAAGCAAATTTTAAAAATGAAAAATTGCTTTAATTACTTTACTTTTCACCCGATATGTATGAAATTTTCAGTGGAGATTGAAGTTAGCGAGCTACACAAATTTCAAGTAGAATATTTTTTTATATACCCAATCATTTGCGTTTGGGCACTGGAAACCCAACTCTAAAAAAAAAAAAAAGAAAATGATAAAAATTTGCGGATCATCTATACTTGGAAGCCCTCAAGATGCCGCCACCGCCGCCGCAGAATGGTTTTAGCAAAGTTGTAACATTTGTTTATTGTATTTTATTACTGTAACTTCTTTCTGGGTAGTAGCATAAGTTCTATATAATACTCTGGTCTTAATTATATAGCAGATCAGTTTTCAAATTTTCCACCTAAGGTTTACTCTCTGTTAGCTCATTTACTATTACCTTCTTTCAATTGTTATTCTTTTTCTCATGTTTTGTGTCTGCTTCTACTTCCTTAGTGTTCTGAAACCACTCTGAAATATATTCAGTCTGATTCTACCATTGCAACTTTATGCGATACACTTGAAAGTCTGTTACTTTTATGATTATTTTTTTTATTTTTTATTCACCCTAACAAAATCTTTATAACACTTTTTACAACTCATATTAACGATGGTCTACATTTTTAAAAAATATGTCTCACACTAAAACTGAATGAGTGAGAACTGTATAACACTTTCTTTTGAAAGCCCTATTTTTTTCTGTTCAAATGCATTCTCTATAATGGAAGTATTTATGTTCCACATTTCTTTGTTTAGTTGTGATTCTGTTTGCAGCATTTATTAATAATTTCATTAAATATGAATTACTCTTCTCTCATCCTATTTTTTATGTTAGGTTCAAATTTAGGAAGCATCATCTTCTCCTTCCCTTCCATCTTTATTTACTTTTTCTCATTTTTCCTGCTTCATTTCGCACATTACTCTATTATGCTAATTATAAATATTGTTTTATAAACATTGATTGATTATTTGCTTCGTCATTGGTTTATCAATACTGTCATTCGCAATAATATTTAAATTATCTGTAAATAAACTTTGAAGGACATCTAAGCTAATCGAACAACCTATGGCGAGTGTTATTTTATATATGTATATTTTGCTTACCTCAAGACAAAGCTATGTAACATATTTGGTAATATCAACAAATCTAATTGCAATTCTCAAGGTTAATTTTATTCGTCTTTTTGCCATGTACCTTAAATCCCTTGGATTGAATTGACAATAGTGTAATGCTGAAACTCTCCTCTAGGAATCTTAATGCAAGTGGAAACTTGATATTGTATTTGTTGTAGACCAAATTTAGGTTCGATAGTATATTATATCATGAAAGAGTTTTCCTGCTTATTCTTTTTCATATTGAATTAGAATACAAGTTTATGATTCAGGAAACCTTTATATGAGATTAAGATGTGTGTCATTTATTCTATTGACTTTAGAAGACTTGTAATTTTATATCGTGAACTTTTCTCAGATATCCTAATACAATATACCTAATTGTTTGTGATGATACAAGTTGCACTTTTCGCCGATCATCATTATTGGAATATTTCTTTGAACAGTAAAAGGCTTTATTAGAATATTTCTTTGAATAGTACAAATCTAATATACATAATAACATACTTTCATTTAAACAGGAAAAGCACTGGAACGTTTTGGACTTTGGGTTAACATATAAAGGTGAACTTTTCAAGCACACCTCATGTATTTTCTCAAGAGAATAGTGACTATTGATACTCATTTTTGTTAAGCAGAAGCAGATGCTTCTACAAATTATGACGAGGATTATAATATGAAGTTATCTCACACTCGGTAGTATTAGTAATTAAATCTTCTCGTGTGAATAATAACGAAAATGATTTAAAAAAAAAAAAAAAAAAGTGTTTCAATTACGTTAGGTTACTTTTTAAGGTTATTTGTATCTTTTCTCCCCATTTTAACCTAAGTTATGATAAGTATACAATTGAAACCATAAAAAAAAACTTTAAAAAACACTTGGCCTTTTTTTTTTTTTTTTTTTTTTTTTTTAATTTATAAGATTTCCTTTTGAACTTAAAAGTTATTGTTCTTTACTTCATCGTTTCAGAAGTTATTATTATTATTATTATTATTATTATTATTATATATTATTATTAGTGATGTAAATAAAAAAGAGGCTAATACCGATACTCTTTTTTTTTTTGTGCCGATACGGATACTTGTAATTAATATAATAATAACACAGTAATAAGATAGACATTTGTGTACTGCTAGGCTGGATTGCATTCCCTGTACACCAATACTTAGTCATTTATTTATATTTGGTTGTGTGCCAGTAATTATTAAATTAAAATAGTATCTTTAAGGAATAATAAATGCAAATATAATTTTAATAACTTTATGTTTGTGTTTATTCAAAAAATATTCCATTTCCATTTTACAGTAAGTATTAACGAAGTTAGCTAATAAATTTTATGTTCTAACATGATTTAACAATTTAAAAGAAGATTCTTTCTAGTAAATAAAAGAAATAAAAAATAATGAAGAGGAGAAGCAATTAATTCATGCTGAAAGACAAAAATGAAAAAAATGCTATTATTCAAACATGACATAATAATATACTCCTTTAAGATAAAAGTAATATCATTCATACTCAAACAAAATTCTTAAATGGTTGAGCAAAAAACATAAGCTTCATAGTATCTCAAGAGCCTGTCCTTTTTGGCCGGGTGTCTTTACATTCCCACCTACACTACCAACACCTACGCTCCCTTGCGACTGAAGCAGGGGGCCTCCTACAATATTTGCTCTGCACAGCACCTTCCCATAGTAATGGAAACCTTGGCCCATTTTAATGCCACCACATAAAGGATTCTCTTTTCTAGGCAGCATCTCCATGTTTTCTTAGAGATCTCCTCTTTCACAGATTTGCAAATTTGAATTATCTTTGTCTTAATGACTCTCTCCAGTTTTTTCGATAAGGTTCCTTGGTGATTCCTTTGAAGTGAATGAGATGTCAATGCAATTCGGCCATGAACTTATCAAGTTTAACATAAATCCTCTTCATCTTCAGTAGGTATATTTGAGAAACCACTCGTCACTATCGAGCTTCTAGGTGAAACTGGTCGGCATGTTGCATCGTGATGCTTTGTTTTTCGACACGCAAACCTTCGGTTATGTATTTAATGGCATTCTAGAAGTGGTTCAACCTCGGGATCTCTTTTGTGGGTTTCGAGCAAGCTTAGGAAATCCTTATTTAAAACCTTATATATCGGAAACTAGATTATTATTTGAATCAAAAGTTCTAAAGTCTTACCAAAAGGTAAAAAAGTTTCGGCAATAACCAATACCGATACTAGAATGGCTTGACCATTACTATCGGTAGCATCCCTAATTTATATTTATTATATATATTATTATTAAAGGCCTTTGACCGAAAAGGTCTCTTACCACTCGTTGTTGGCTTCATAAAAATTTATATAGTTTAAATTTCCAAATTTGGATAAACGTTTTTACCGCACAGTGACTTCGGTATATATATATAATATATATATATGATATAATTATATATATATAATATTTATAATATATATATTATATATATAATTTATATTAGTATTTATATATATATAGATTATAATATATATAGATATATATATTTATGTATATTAACATAAGATAGTTGGTCAGCATTGCGGAAATATTCATGAAAATGGTTGCGAGAGTTGAGTAGTTTTATACATTCATATATGAGGTAGTATATGATATATAGTTATATATATATATGTATATATATATATATTATATGTATTATATATATATTTTAATAATATATATATAAATATATATATATATATATATATATAATATATAATATATATAATATATATTATATATATATATATATATATATATGGTATAATAAGAATAAGAATAATTATTTCGATTTTCTTCAATCGTTGCAGTGTAAAGGTCACTCATTTTGTGCTTGTTTATCTTCTTTGGGGAATGAAGTATT
>JABUQX010028099.1:35000-40000 GCA_015478945.1 Trachelipus rathkii
ATTCTTCATTTGTATTATTATTTTTATTTTTTGTTAATATTGTTTTTATATTATTATTATTATTTTATTATATTATTATTATATATTATTATTATTATATATATTATTATTATTATTATTACTATTATTATTTATTGTGATTGAATGACAAAAGAAAAGGACAAAAAACCGTCATTTACATACGTGATGGAACAAAATAATAAAAGTCTTTGTTCATCCTTTCTTTCGCTCGCATATATATATATATATATATAAATATATATACTATATATATATATAATATATATATATATATATATAATAATCTAATAATATAATATAATATATATATATATATATATATATATATAATATATAAGTTGTGTGCGTGTGTATGCGCGCTCGCGTGTGCGAGACATAGAAATGCTTTTTATTGCATTGTTTATGGGGTAGTTCAAAATTTTCTGTATTAGTTATCAAATTTTGTTATTTTCTTAGTCTCTTGTTATTAATGATGTGCTTGAAATTAAATAATAGATAACTATGTAAAAAAAATATCTTGGGTTTTTGTGGAATAGATGAAATTACTGCGAAGGCACACCAAACTCTCATTCTGACACCTCCCTCCACCCCTCTTGTTAAAACCCCTATTTGCTATACCGAGGTGAAGGAATAGGCAACGAAGGGGTCGATTCATTCATGGGGAGTTTTTGGCATAGTGCCCACGCCTAGTTGGCTCATGTTTGTGTCACTGTTTTTAGTTTGAATGTATATAATGATTATTATACGGAACGGAGCTGTTTTTGTTGCGTTTGTGTGACCTCTCACGTCATTTTATGGGGGTTTTTGAATAAATTTTGTCTAAAGATATTTGTGTGTACAGAGTTTTGCTTCTTCGCTTTCATGGTGTGCATTTATTACGATCTGACAGTTTATATTATTATTATTATTATTATTATTATTATTATTATTATTTTTATTTTTATTATTATTATTATTATTATTATTATTGCCGTTGTTATTATTTTTATTGCTGATATTTTATTTGTTTTTATTTACTTTCCAATATTTTTGACCCTAAATTTTGTTGTTTTCTAGGACGAGGAAATTTGGTTTGCTGACTGTAAAAAGGGCTAAGGGTACGGAGTGACCTAAAAAAAACTGTGCCGAACGCAAGGTTAAGGATTTTGAGAGATTTGTAGATGGATTTTATCCTTATTTGGTAGTGTGAATTTGAGTGAAAGTGTTTAATAAGCGTAAATTACATAGAATAAAGATATATAAAAAAGTACAATCAGAAATGGTTTTGTGTGTTGGATTTAATTTTTGAGAAATTTTTGGTAGATTTTTTTTAATTGATGGAAGGGTAAAAAAAAAAAAATTTGCAGACAGAAAATCCCTTTAAAATGATGGAGATTTTACGTCCTCAGTGAAATTAAAGGACCCATGAAATGACATTTTGAGAAGACATTTCTGAATATGGCTTGAATAAAAGATCATATTAAGTTACGAGTGAGGAGAGAAAGGGATGATACTTTTAAAAAAATATAAGACTGGGAGAAAGTTAAATTTAACACTAGGGATTGGTGGAAGGGCTTTCGTAATCTTAGTTTAAAGTTAATTATTTTTTAAAAAAAAAAACTTATGGAATATCGATATAGTGTTTGTATGTTATACTTCAGAAGACAGTAAAGAAAAAAAAAGATAGTTGTTAAGTTGTGTATGCTGTATGTTAACCTTAGAATTGTTGTGGTTTTGTAGAGTGGGCGTCTGTTTTAGAAGATATATGTGGTGGATGCTATTTTCTCGTCTGTCTGGTGTAAAATGAGGACCTTTGGGGAGGGTGGTGGCAATTGTATTTTTGTTGTGTGAACCGACGTTCTATTTGATAGGTGTAGGTTGAATGTTGTAGTTGGGCGAACGTGCGGTTGGTGCCTGTGAATATAGTCAGTTATTCATGTCAGGTCATTTGTATAGTTGCTGATTTTAATTTAGAAATCGTGGGAGAAATATCATTATTTTTCCTTCTAGAATCGTGAGAGAGAATTTAATTTAATACGTAAATACGTTGAACATGGCCTGTATCAAAATTTTTATTATAATTATTGAAAATAAATTAAGCAGACTAAAAACATTTGTTGGAATAATAAAATATAATTGTGACTATTTAAAACCATATATTGTGGAACGTTTTTGAATATATATATATATATATATATATATATTATGTAAAAATATGTTATTATATATAATATATATTATATATATATATATATATATATATATATATATATATATATATAATATATATATATGTCCCAAAAAATTTCTTGTTTTATTTTATTTAAGCTATATATAATATAATATATATATTATATATTATATATATATATATATATATATTATATATATATAATAAATATATATAATATAGTAATATATATATATATATATATATATATATAGTGTGGTGTGTGTGTGCAATCAAATACATTTTTCTTTTCTTTTTAATTGAATTTATCATAATTAACTGATAAATTTTAGTTAAATTTTCTTCTGCCATTACATACCCACTTTTATTTCTCAATCCCTCTCACCCCCCCCCCCTCCACCCCTTTTCAAGCTTTTTCCGTCACCCCTCCCCCATCTCCCCACACCTCCCCACTCAATTTCCCAAACCTGACCGATTTTTTTTTTTATGAAAATATCGAGATTAGGAAGAAAAGTTGTATAGACTGACGCCACAAGTGATTAACAAACGTAAAAGTTCGGCGCCGATTTTCATTGCGAAGGGAAGGACGAAGGGACGGGGGGGGGAAGTACAGAAACAAATTTAAAGGTCTCCACTATGCCATCTCATATATACTCAGTACTTTCGTAATATATTATATATATATATATATATATTATATATATATATATATATATAATATTATATATATATATATATATATAATAAGGGTTTATTATTTGTTTATACCGAAAAAATATAGAAATATATAATATATATATATATTATATTATATATATATATATATATATATATATATATAAATAATTTTATAAATTATTTAATTTATAAAAATGTGTATAATTACATAACATGTAAATTTATATATTATATATATAATATATAAGCTATATATATATATATATATATATATATATATATATATAATATATATATATATATATTATTTTTTATTATATATATATATTATATATATATATATATATTATATATATATATATATATATATAAATTGAATTTATTTTCACTGTTGTGGCAGCAAAAGCAAATTTAGTTCACAATGAATATAAAATTTGAAAGTATTATGAAAGCTTTTCATTTATTTACTTCTTTATTTATTGAAATATTTGCAGATGTACAGATGTGATTTTGAAAGGGTTCTCAAAAATATTATTTTGAATAATTGCAATAATAATTTCAAATTTTAAAATTTAATTTCTAATTAGTAATTTTACACCATTTTAATTTTGATCACAAGTTGTTCGCTCAGGGCAGGCTCTAAACCACCACCTCTCAACTATGCCTTACACGACTCTCCTAATTGGGAGTTTATTTAGATAATGGCTTAGATAAACAAATTTATTTCTTTAATGATAACTTTGAACAGCAGCTCACTTTTTTTTCACTGTTATTATTAAGTTACCTCACTATATTATAATTTATTTTTATTTTTGAAATGGAAAATATGGCCACAGCCACATCTTTCTTGATTTGTATATCGGAGCTAACTCTACTCTGTACCTAAAATCTCCCAGCCTCGGCATAAGACGCCAATCTTTTTAAGGGACTTAACATCTGATTGGATAAGTTAATTTAAGCTTACATAAGAAAGCATTACTAGGTGTATGTATGTCCGCACCTACTGCAAAGTGTACATGAATTTTACATTACATTATTTCTTACGCCTTTCTTAGAGCCTATTGAGTGCAAGCTTTAATTGATGTATTACAAATTGTTCATTGGAATTTCTGATAGTCAATATGATTTTACTACATTTTGGTAGTCCTAACTGGAATCAGAATTTTAAATGGAAATATTCCCGCCTTCAAAGTCTCGTTTATGACCGGAATACATAGCCTATACTAAGTTTATTAGAGAAAGAAGCATCAGTTATTGTCTTCATCAAAGTCCCGCACTTCCTTTCTTAGTTTCATTATTAGCGTATCTAAAGAAGATGTAAGCTAAATTGGTGATATGTCTCTTTTCTTAGCTTTCGTCTTTACATCAGATTATTCTTTTTTTAAATAGCCAGCTCTTACATTATATTAATTGATCTCATGCATGCTCCCGAAAGTTCTTAGTTTTAAGTCCACAATGGAATTTCTTCTTCGGGTCTCCCATAATTAATCTTTCTTTCGGAACTGAACCATAGACCTTTAAATTTCTAAAAGCAGCAATACCCTTTCTTATTACTACATTCTTTCTCCCGCTATTCTTAAGTCAACCATAAAGGTTGTCATACTTACGTTTCCTATGTATACATGCTGCTGCTTACCAAACTGTGGCTCTACTATTACTGTTTTCAATATTTTTTTTTATATAAGATTCTCTTGTATATTTTCGTCATATTGTTTGTTAATTCTATGTAATTCTACAAAACATTTTTTCTTTTCCTTTATATAGTGTAGGTTAAAGTTATTTACAATATCTTTCAGGAACTTTTTTCCATCAGCAAACATTTTGAAATCTTTATACTACCAATAGCTTCTGCCTTCCTTCCTTTCCTTTCCTTTCCTTTCCTTTCTTCTTTCCTCCTTTCCCTTTTTTCCTTCCTTCATTCCTTTCCTTCCTTTCTCCCTCCCTCCAGGTATTCAATTTAGTGATCCTCCACATGTAAATTTTTCATAGTAGAGCACGGACAGGGGGCATAATAAGAAAATTAAGAAGAAAGCATACCATCTTGGTATAAGAAAGTATTCATTCAGTAATAGGGTTGTTAAATTTTGGAATGGTTTTCCACAGGAGGTTGTTGAGTGCAACTAGATTGCAA
>JABUQX010028099.1:45000-62500 GCA_015478945.1 Trachelipus rathkii
AATCTATGAATTATTAAAAAAAAAATTTTTTTGAGGAAACTGTTTTATTTCTACAATTAGAAAGTACCGTTCTTACCTGATTGATAAATGATTTTAGAATAAAAAAAATAATTCTTTTCTCCACCCCTCCTCCCATTCCCCTCCCTAAAAAAATAATAAATAAACGATAAAAATAAAAATTACGAAGTACCTAGAATCAAATACTAATAGGAAAATTTTCTTATTCCATGTAAATTAGTCAGTTCTTCAGTGTTTATTATCCCATTTTATATATATATATATATATATATATATATATATATATATATATATATATATATATATATATATCTATATATATATATATATATATATATATATATTAATGGCTTGGTCTTCGCTTTGTTTTGTATAAAATTTCAGTGAGGAAAAATAAAATTATTGCGCAATGATTAATTTGATTATTTATTGTTGTTATTATTCAGTCGAATTCAACAATTCTTACTCTATTATTATTATTATTATTATTATTATTATTATTATTATTATTATTATTATTATTACTACTATTATTAAGACGATGACAGTTTGATTCCCCCCATCATCCATTTTTATAGATTTTATTATAGTTTTGCTCTTAGTTGTCAATTTAAAATCACCGAAAGTGACAATATGATGTTCAAATTTTTTCTTCTTCTTTTTCAGAGAAAAGAATTGCATTTTAAAATGACTTAACGTAACAATAGATGTCTATTTTTAGGTAATATCAGTAAGGTCGATATTTATATATTTTAACATATACTTTTAAATTTGTGGGTTATATAACTTACATAGTATATACCGTTCTTGTTATTTATACAACATAGATGTAACGAATGGGGGTGGGTCAGAATCTCCTTATACGCCTACAAATAACTTTTCGTGATATATATATATAATATATATATATATATATATATATATATATATATATATATATATATATATATATATATATATATATATATATATATATATATATATATATATATATATATATATATATATATAGAGAGAGAGAGAGAGAGAGAGAGAGTTAGTTGAAAGGTAGGTAGAAGTAGACTCCCTAAAGGTTTTTAAGGAAGGCATTACTTATATAAATGAAAGATTCTGATTTTTTTCTGACATGTGATTTATAAAACTCATCATATTTACACAGCACAATTTTCCTGTCTGTGTCGAATATTGGAAATTTACATTTTCCCAGTACCAAGGTACTTCGTAGGTACACTGGTCGTAAACAAGGAAACCGGGTTGTTATGCCATTATTATTTTTTATTATTATTATTATTATTATTATTATTATTATTATTATTATTATTACCGTTGCTTGGCTATTATTTAAAATAATAATAAAAAGAGTCAATTTATCTTTCCTGTTGGACACACCCTACCATTAAGATAGATTTTCTTCTCTTTTTATTTTTTATTTTTTTTTTACTTTCTTTCAATCTTTTATTTTTCTCTTTTTCAACCTCTCTCTTTTCTCCCCCTTCTCCGTTTTCCCCTCCATCTCCTTCTCCCACTTCATTCATTTTTAGGTTTTTGTTTTTCCTCTCTTAGAGGTCAAATTTTGCACTTTTACTTTTTAGCTCTTTAAATTAGTTTATATATATATATATATATATATATATATATATATATATATATATATATATATATATATATATATATATATATATATATATATATATATATATATATATATATATATATATATATAAGGAACAGTTTGGAAGGAGGATGAATTTGGACTTGCAAGTGAATAGGAAGCTCTTTTAGAAGGAAGTGCGAAAGATTAAGAAAGAGAATAAGGGAATCCAATAATGAATAGGAAAGGTACTTTCGTGACTGATGAAAATGATGTGAGGAAAGTGTGGAGGGAACGCTTCGAAAAATCTGCATTAAATTGGCAGTAATGAACTGGTGATTGTGAATGTGTGTGGGTTTGATTATGTAAGAAGAAATAAATACTTTGGGGAGCAGGTAATAGGTAGGGCGAGAAAGTTGAAGAATGGTAAATCTGCAGTTATAGATGGAATAAAAGGTGAAATGATCAAGAATGGAGGCAAGATTGTGATTAATAAGAAAGCGCTGTGATAGGTGTTGGTGGTAGGATTCTGAATGGAATGAAAAATATTTATGTCGAAGGTGAAGCCTGTGTAAGAATAAATGGAGTTGAGATTGAATGGTTAAATATTAATAGTGAAGTGTGGCAGGGATATGTTATGTCTCATTGGCTATTTAATTTGTATATGAATGAGATGATGAAAGAATTTTAGCAAGGCGTTAGACTGATGGAGAATGGAAGAGAGGGGTTTGTGCCCCTACTTATTGTACGCTGAAAATTTGGTATTGTGTGGTGAATCTGAAGAACGTTTGAGGGGATTGGTAGATAGGTTTTGCAGGGTGTGTAAAAGAAGGGGTTTAAATATAAATGTGGATAAGAGTAAGGTGATACGGTAGTGAGTGAGTGAGGAGAGTCGGCGGTGTGAAATCATGTTGAATGGTGAGTAATTGGAATAAGTATCTGAGTTTAAGTATTTAGGCATCTATGTTGGATGAAAAGGGAACGGATGATGCAGATTGTAGTAAGAAAGTTGTGAATTGTAGGAAGATGGTTGTTGCTATTAAATTCTTATTTAATACTAATGAACAAAGTTTGGGTGAGCTAGGGTTTTATATGAGCGTATGGATTTTAGTGTTGTAGTAAAACTATGGTGTGGAATCTATTCAGATGGACAATCTTAGGGGCGTGTTAGGTGTAAGAAGAGTAGATAAAGTTAGAAATGAACGTGTTAGGGAATTGTCTGGTGTGGAAAAGGGCGTAAGTGGGATAATAAACGGGAGTGAATTATTACCTTCTACCAGAGATTCACTTTTTTCTTCCACAATTCATAAGCATCCCCGTCACACATATCCCCTTTAAAGGGAGGACACACTCTTTTTGTTCTCACCTCTGTTACATATTCACCCCATCCAGTTACTTTTGTTTCTCCTTCTCTACCCATTATCACCCTGTAGCGTGACGTAGCGTAGCGTAACTACGCTCTGCTAACACTGAAAAAAAAATTATAGCCTAACTATATTCTCTTTCAACTATGGTTTTTTTTTTACTGCTACAGGCTCTCACTTAATTAAGGGTATGGGGGGGAAGAGGCTTTCCTTTCGAGTTACGTCATGTTCTTCTAACTTTTCTGTTTTCGGTGTATGTTGCGTACCTTACCCGAAATCTTAGGAAAGTAGGAAGAAAAAGAAGAAGAATAGCCAGTTTGCATATTTTCGGCTGCTAAATATTCTAATTATTGTCAGATAGACTTTCATTAGCTTTGAATCCTCTCAGCATGATATGTCTAATTTTTTTTTATTGTTCCCTCGGAAGTTAATGGTAAAAGATGTCATTGGGTCTCCAAAGTCTGAGGACCCTACTATAATTGTACAGATTATGACGAGTAATTCGCCGATTTAGAAAAGATTTTTGTATATTTGTGTGGACAAATAAAAAATAGGTTCATGGCATCATGTACATGCAATTACAAATGTCATAACTTTTTGAAAATTGTTTCTTTATCTGATCTTGGGGACCCTTATTTTTAATTTGCTGCTAATATTTGAAATCTATGATTTGCTTGACTCTCCATCGTATTTGAAAGTTTTTTTTCCGCTTTCGTTTGCGGTTTGGTTTGTTGAAAAATTTTGCTCTTAAGTAGCCTTTTATTTTTTAAATAAGTTTTTTTTTTCTTGTGACTAATGTTAGCAGGTATATATTCAAAAATTGATAATTATTTATTTACTTTTTCTTTTTTTTCAGGAATTAGATTTAACGAAGCACAAATTAATATATGAAGGTCCGTTAACGTGGAAAACGTCGAGAGGACAGAAGAACATCGATCTCCATGTTTTAATATTAGAAGACTGTGTCGTCTTACTACAAAAAGATAACGACAAATACGTTTTAAAATATCATTCTATGAATAAGTCTTTAGGCAAAGATGATAATAAGCTCAATCTTTCTCCAATCATCAAATTCGGTACTTTTCTTTGCCGAGAAGTGGCGACGGGTTAGTTTTCATTATTATTATTATTATTATTATTAATTACGATATCATGAAAAATTGTGGTAGAGTTCATCTAGGCATAGTACAGGATGTAGGGGAAAGGTGAAATGTAGAAACTGTTAGAAATGACAGCATACTTTCCTAGAATCTTATAAGTACTTTTATTTTACAATGACTTTTGTATGCAAGATATCGTGGTAGAGCGACTGAGTAGCGAGGCAAAGGTCTCTGATTCGTTCCCTCGTTGGTATCTCGATAAAAAATACCTAGAGTAGTTCCTCTTTAGAATAGAGCCATGCCCTTGAGATGAAGTTTTTATTAAAGATATAAAATTTAAAAGTTTCTCATTAATTTTTTAGAAATGTTTGGCAATCATCCGGTCCATCTTTTGATTGAAAGAGCAGCTTCATTTAAAATAGTATTCGTCTTTTGAGTTAAGAGCTTTATTATAAACTGTGTGCGGCCAAAAAAAAATTGTTCTTTTAAATTCATATTAAATTCTTAAAAATATGTGGGGTTCATTCCCTTTGCCAGACCCACAACCATACCCCCTCAAAACCTTGCCATTCTCTACCATTATAAACCTTTCTTCTCCTAGAAGCTGCCAAATTCACAATCCTTTACTGAGTAAATTCACTTCGATCTAGCCGGTTGATTCCCAGAACACTCACCACTATACATTCCGCTTAACCAACCCACTATCATCCATCTTTCCCATATGACCAAACCATCGTAATACATTCTTATTCTCTCATTTACGCCTTTTTTCACACCACACAACTAACTAACACGCTCATTTCTCATTTTAGCAATTCTTCTCACCTAACACGCCCCTAAGATTGGCCATCTGAATAGATTGTGCCTTAGATCTATATCTCTTACTCCACATCTTATTTTCAATTCTATGCATTAATATCTGTAACAACATACCCTCATGCAAAACCCTAGCACACTGAAGGTTTAGTCCCTTTGTATTCACCAAGGGTTTAATTGCACCAGTCACCTTTCTACCATTCGTAACTCTCCTACTACACTCGGCATCATCCGTTCCCTTCTCATCCAACATATAGCCTAAATGTTTAAACTCCGATACTTGTTCCAATTGCTCACCACCCATCATGATTTCCAATCATCACCCTACTCATATCTACATTTGCTATCAAACCCCTCCTACACACCCTGCAAACCCGTCTACCAATCCCTTCAAACTTTCTTCAGATTCGTCAAACTAAACCAAATTATCAGGGTACACTAAGTAGGGCACCCTTTACTCTCTTCCATTCTCCATCAGTCTAACACCCTCCTCAACCACTCCTACCTCTCTAATTCTTTATCGCCCCATCCATATACAAATTAAATAACCAAGGAAACGTAACATCCCTGCCTCACTCCGCTTTTAATATTAAACCATTCACTTTCTATTTGTTCTTTCAAAAGCTTCACTACCGACATACATACATACTTTTAATTACATTCGGAACCCTACTCCCACCATATATCACTAACACCTGTCACAAAGCTTCCCTATTATCTCTGTCATAACTTGTTGCGAGTCCATAAAACCTAAATGCAATTTTTTCTTCTTTCATTTTCTCACTCATTCGTTAAAACGTGAAAATTTTATCTACATATCATCTACCACTTCTAAATGCACCTTATTCTTCACCAATCATTCCCTCAGTCACTCAACGCACTCTTTCAACCAAAATACCAGCACCTATCTTCCTTACAACACTCGATAAACTGATTCCCCTGTAGTTAATACAGTTCCTCTTACCCTTATACGATAGTACTATTACTGCTCTTATCCAGTCCTTCCACAAACGCTTTGGTACACAACTTCCATATTAAGTCAACCACAATCTCGCCTCCATTCTTAATAATTTCACCAGTAATTCCATCTATACATGCTGATTTACCATTCTTCAACTTTCTCACTTTACCTCATCCCCTAAAATATCTATTTCTTACACCATCAAACCCATTCACATTCACTATCACATCTTCATTGCTGTTAATGATATGCAGATTTTCGAAGAGTTCCTTCCACAATCTCCTAGCATCCATTTCATCATTCATGAAAGTACCATCCCTATTCATTATTCTATAAAGATTCTCCTTACTCTCTTTCTTCTAAAAGATCTTCCTATTTCTTTTTTAAGTTCCCATTCATCCTTCTTCCAAACTGTTTATTTTTAACTCTCTTTTTTTTCCCCCTCCTACGTATACAACTTTTTGTCTTCCTTTTTTCATACTTATATATTTCCATACACCTTTCTTTCGAAAGCTCATCATTTGGCTGGTTTTTAACACATTCAACCACGCCTCTTTCTTACTTAATCGCTTGAATCACCTCTTCATTCCATCACTCACTATTGACAGAGATATTTAGGTTAGTTTCTTATATAACTAACATTATGGTATATGCATATTTAGAGGGTGAACAATTATAAGATTGTTTTTTATTTTTTACAACGCATCTGCTAGATTTTTAATATCTAAAATGCATCTGATATTGAATTTTACCCATCTTTATATTCGTTATTATAAACTTGCCTCTTGGAGTAATACGTTTTTTATAATTATGCAAGAGATTTTTTCTTTAATCAATGAAATTTAATAAAAGTATAATTATTTTTACAGTTCCATTCATCCAGGTTTTATAAATTTTTCGAAGTAGATATAATTGGTCGATACGAAGCTTTGATTCAGATCACTTTTCTATTTGATATTTGAATCCAATATGAATTGCCTATTTTAATTGGTTTTTAATCTCAAAAAAAACTTCAGCTTTTAGATGTACATAAAAAATTTTGGTTTCTTCTTCATCCTCCCCACAGATTGGGGGTGTTGTGCGCAAACATGCCCATGAACAAAGTCGAAAAGAAAGCACCCCACACTCCCCTGTTACAGTTCTAGTTGTTAAACAGCAGATTGAGCTGGAGTCATGCCGGTAATTGCTATTTTACTACCTCAGGAATTGGGGATTCTAAAGGCAAATATGTATTGGTTTTATATTCAGCTATTACAACTTTGAAAAAGCAAAAATAACACTTTTAAGAGTACAAATATAAAAAAAAAAAAAAACTTTTGAAAAAATGGTAAAAAAAAAAAACTTTTACAACAATTTCTAATGAAAAGAAAAATAAAAACTCAATAAGTCTTCCTTTCCCAAGCTGCAGCCCTGCCACCAACAACAAATAAAAACGACAACCTAAATGTATCTAAAACATTTTTTTTTCTTTCTTTCTTTCTTTCTTTTTCTTAAAATAAAAAGTCACTCCTAACTATATCACTTATAGTTCGTAGTTAAGTCTCTCTCTGAACCCTTCTTGTTTCTTTGAAGAGTTACTCCCTGAGGTTGCTCTTATTCAAGTTGTACTTTACCACTTCAAGGAAATCTGCATAGATGTAACTCAAATCCTCAGCTCAGAATCTCTACTCGTATAATTCAAGGGAAAAAAAGTGATTCTACCAACTATAATTTTTCTACCCTTTACTCCTCTAATTATATTCTATTCTCATTTTTTACATTCTTCATCTAGTTGTTGCAATCTCACCTCCGCCTGCACTTTCTTACCTGGAGATTTCCCGGTTTTTTTCTTATCTTTCACTTAAAATAGCAAAAACAAACTAAACCTCAGAGATGGGGTTTTCACTTAAAAACTCTATCGACAATGCTTTTTTTAATAATTTTTATCCTGAAAATAAATATATAATGAAGCACAGAATGAAAAGTATATGTATGAATATAATAATAATATTTTTTTCCCCAGTTCCCTTTACTAATACTATCCCCATCCCTAGCAAAGTGATAAATGAAGTATAAATGTAAACTTAGTTTAACAGACAGAAAGAAGAATGTCCCCTTCGTTATCCTATTCCTCTGAATTTTTTTTCTCAGCACAGCCATCTCCCTGTGAAAAAAAAACTTGAAATGATGACAATATGAGCCTTAAAATCAAAATCACTACATTCCCCTCATGCCTTTAAGTGTGAGACTGTCGCAGCCAAAATCCACCCTAGAGCTTCACAACACGGAGAAAGACCCCACCTTGGTATCTTGAATGTTTTTGGTTTATATGTTCTTATTTCTATACCATATCCAAAAAAATAATGTGCAGAATTTTTTTTCACTTCTGGAAGAGGGGTGAAAATTGTCAAAAATTAAATTATTTTTTTTTTTATTGTTCGTCCAATTTTTTTGAAATTTTCAGAGTAGACTGAATTGGACGAGTAACATATCTTCTATTTAGAACATTTTCTATATACCCAACAATTTGACCTCTGGGCTTCATTGTGCTGACTGTTTCAAATTATGTCATGCCCAGAGGTACAATAATGGATATGTAGAAAAATGACTAAATGAAAGTTGAAGCTTTAAGTTATATTTACTGTCATTTAATAAACGCGAATAATTATTAAAAAATTTGGGAATTTTAATTTTTGACAAAAAATTCTACTCCAAGATTTTTTTGTTTTTTTTTTTTTGGATACTGTTTAATTAAAGGAGATATAAACCTAATACATTTATTGAAGTTTTGTAACTCGACCAATTATATTTTCATGAAGTCATATGAGTAGTCAAAAAAATTATCGCAAATTTTCAATTTAGAAAATTTTTGTTCTTAAATAGATTTATAAACGTTGCAATTTTAAGTGTTTAAATAACAAAACAAAAAATATTGTAAATCATAACTCATTGTTAATTACCATTTATGTATTTTTTTTTTTATTATTAATTTTTTTTTTTTTTATATGCCTAAAATTATTAACTTATCAAAAGTTTGATTCACATAATATGGTGCAAAAATAGAAGCGTTTAGTTTTTTACTGGTGAATGTTTATTTCATTTTGAGCTGTATTTGTTGCCAGCTTGGCTAGACATACTTTCGTTTGAAGACACTACATGGAGAGTAACATAAGGATTTTCTTGCAATGTCTGAAAGATACGATTTTTCTTTAGGTTCTTAAATTTAACATTAAATTTAGGAATGTTTAAATACATTTATAGTGAAAAAGGTATGTTTTTATATAAACTTATTCAGGTATTTGAAAGTTGAGATGATAGAGAAGGAGACTGTTCTGGTTGGATGGAGAGATTTTTTTAGACCAAATCATCTGGCTGGAGTTACAACATTAGTAGAGAGTGACAGAATAGTGAAATAAGTACCTGAGTGGCAAGTTTTGGGTATAGGAATATTGAAGGAGAAACAATTTACGTAGAATTAGGAAAATTGGATGGAAACTAATATTTCATGTGTGGGAAGGGCATCATAAAGGAGAAGAAACATTTTGATTAAAAAAAAACGTTTAAGGGAATCGTAGGGACATGAAAAATAACAAAGATAAACTATGTGAATGAGTGATAAATAGTAATTCATTTTGTATTAAATAAGATGAAAAGTGGAGATATGCATGTTTTTTTTTTCCTTTTCTTAAATTGGAAAAATAGTTAGTCGGAAAGTGTTAGTGTATATGGGGAGCGAGTTGGGGTGAGGGGATAGGTTAAAAAACTAGAATATTTTGGTTTTCAAAATGTTTCAATATGAATTAACGTAATGCAGTTCTGAATAAGATCTTTAAAAATCTAAGACTTATTGCAGAAGTTGAATTTTAAATTAAATTATATATATATATATATATATATATATATATATATATATATATATATATATATATATATATATATATATATATATATATATATATATATATATATGGTATATATATATATATATAATTCAAGTATACAGAGTTTGTGTAGGTAGAGATGGTATCGAAGTGAAAAGTATGATTGATTTTGTGTTAGGAGAAGGAGATGTTGGAAGTATGTGTTGGATGTTAAATTAGTGATGGGATTATTAGGAATGGCATTATCGGATCATTATGTTGTTCAATGTAAAATTAAGATAGTGGGGGCTTTGATATGGAGAGGAAGGCGATACGGAAGGAAGTGGGTAAAATTAAGAGGGAGAAGTTAAGTGAACAAGGTAATAAGGATGTATGTAAAAGCGCTCGCAAGTAAATCAGTTGAATGTGAACAAGTTGAAACTGAACAAATCTGGGGAGCAAATGAAGGAAGTAAATGTTAGAAGTGCAAGAAGTACATGTGGATGTGCTAAAGTAGAAGTAAGAATGTTAACAGTGAGTGGTGAAATGAAGAGGTGATGTAAGCGGTTAAAAGTAAAAAGAAGCGTGGTTGAATGTACTAAAAGCAAATGATGAAGTTTCAAAAGAAAGATGCTTGGAATTATATAAGGAGGAAAAAAGAAATACTAAAAGGTGCATACGTAGGAGAAAACAAGAGGTAAATGAACAGTTTGGAAGGAGGATGAATGGGACTTACAAGGGAACAAGAAGGTTAAGAAAGGAAGAAAAAGGTTAAGAATGAGAATAAGGAACCTGCTTAGAATATTGAATAGGGATGGTGCTTGTAACTGATGAAAAGGATGTGAAGGGAGTGTGGAAGAGAACTTCGAGAATCTGCATAATATTGGCAGTAATGAAGAGGTGATAGTGAATGTGTGTGGGTTTGATGGTGCAAGAAGGAATATGTATTTTGGGGAAAGTAATGGGTAGAGTGAGAAAGTTAAAGAATGGTAAATCTGCAAGTATAGATGAAATTACTGGTGAAATGATCAAGAATGGAGGCGAGATCGTGATTGATTGGATTTGAAAGTTGTGTAATAAAGCGTTTATGGAGGGTATAGTTCCAAGGAATGGAGGAGAGCAGTAATAGTACCCTTATATAAGGGTAAGGGAGATAAGGGGAACTGTAGAAATTATAGGGGAATTAGTTTATTGAGTGCTGTAGGGAAGATATATGCTGGTATTTTGGTCGAAAGAGTGCGTCGAGTGACTGAAGGACTGATTGGTGAAGAACAAGGTGCGTTTAGGAGTGGTAGAAGATGTGTGGATCAAATCTTTACATTGAAACAAATGATTGAGAAAATGAGGAGAAGAAGAATAAATTGTATTTAGGTTTTATGGATTTGCAACAGGCGTATGATAGGGTTAATAGGGAAGCTCTATGGCAGGTGTTAGTGATATATGGTGTTGGTGGTAGGCTTCTGAATGGAATCAAAAGTATGTATGAGGATAGTGAGGTGTGTGTGAGAATAAATGGTGTCAAAGTGATTGGTTTAGTATTAATAGCGGAGTGAGACAGGATTGTGTTATGTCTCCTTGGTTATTCAATTTGTATATGGATGGGGTTATGAAAGAATTAGAGGTGGGGTGGCAGGAATGGTGTTAGAATGATGGAGAATGGAGATGAGTGAAGGGTGCCCTACCTATTATATGTGGATGATTTGGTTTTGTGTGGCAAATCTGAAGAGAGTTTGAGAGGATTGGTAGAGAGATTTGGCAGGGTGTGTAAAAGGAGGGGTTTGAAAGTAAACGTAGATAAGAGTAAGGTTATGGTTGTGAGTGAGACAGTCCTCGTTGTGAAGTTATGTTAGGTGGTGAGCAGCTTAAACAAGTGTCTGAGTTTAAATATTTCTATATACGTATACGTTGGATGAAAAGGGAACGGATGATGCAGAGTGTGTAGTAGGAAAGTTGTGAATGGCAGGAAGGTGGCTGGTGCAATTAAATCGTTGGTGGATGTAAAGGGACTAAGTCTTGAATGAGCTAGGGTCTTACATGAGGGTATGTTGTTACCTGTGTTAATGTATAGTAGTGAGACTATGGTCTGGAATAAGAGGTATAGATCTAAAGTTCAATGTGTTCAGATGGACAATCTTAGGTGTGAGAAGAATTGATAAAATGAGGAATGAACGTATTAGAGAGTTGTGTGGTGTGAAGAAAGGGGTAATGAGAGAATAAATGAAAGTATGTTGAGATGGTTTGGTCATGTGGAAAGGATGAATGATAGTCGGTTGGTTAAGCGGATGTATAGTGGTGAGTGTTTTGGGAATCAACCGACTGGGAGACCGAAGAAAAAGTGGATTGAATCAGTAAAGGAATGCCTGAAGGAGAGGAATGTGAGTTTGGCAGAGGCGAGAAGAAAGGTGCATAATAGGAGTGAATGGCGGGGTTTTGTGGGGGGTATGGTTGTGGCCCACCTGGGCCAAGGGATGAACCCTACACTGACGATATGCCATAGTGAGGGTCCGTCGCGGTCCCGTGAAGCTCTAGGGTGGATTTTTTTGACTGTGACGAGTTCTCACTAATAGGTATAGAGCTTTATGTCATATGTGGATTTTCTTTTCGACTTGTCATATTCTTCTACTACTTTTGTTTTTTTTTTGGTGCATGGCACGCACCTTACCCCCAGTCTTGGGGTAAAAAAGGTAGTATATATAACTTTTCTTGATTGTTTCAGACAAGTGTGGAATTTTCATCATTTTAACGCAATCAACCTTAAGTGCTCAAATATACGAGTTGGTAACCTCTTCTCCGATGGAAAGGAGCATGTAAGTACTTGATTTTTTTTCGGTTTTGATTTTCCTGTAAGTTTTCGTCTCCTTAAAACATTTCAGTTAAAAAACAGCGTAATGTTCATATCCAGAAAATAAATTATAAAGGTAAATGGGTTTTGAATTTCAAGGTTAGGGTTAGCAATTACCGTATCACCCAATGTCCCTCTGATTGCTCTTAAGACTAGCTAGAGGCAATAAAAGAAAGTACTGCTGAAGGGGAATTAAACGGACCGGGAACAATGATTTTGAATACAATACGCCACTTCATATTTCGAAGTTGCTACTGCAGCTAATTTACCGCTTAAAAGTATTTTTTAAAGAACAATTGGTGGAGTCTTGATTTCATATAGTTATGAAAGCTAAATTTTTTTAGCTATCTTTACAAAGAGATTTGTATTTCATATTCAACAAAAACTATACAAGTTGCAATTTGAGTTTCTCACATTTTGATTGTACTTTTTTTATAACGGAAAAAAAATTGCGAAAATAGTACGATTTATTTATCGGTTTTCATAAAAAAAATGTGTTTATGTATTTTAGTGAGATTCTCATAAAATTCACATTCCAATTTATAATTTTAGTTTTTAACATTATATAATGGGTGAACATTGATTTTTCTCTCTCAAAATTGTTATTATTATTTTTATTATTATTATTATTATTATTATTATTATTATTATAAAGTTCTATTTAATTACACTCCCAAGCTCATGAATGGGGTTCTTTAAGTTTTATTTTTTGTTTTATTTTTTTACACTAAAATTTCGTTCTAGATCTATGTATAACAAATTAACGCTTCTTTGAAGGGTAAATATGCTCAACTTGAAAGTTTTAAAAACTTTTTAAAAGTTTAGTTTCGCAGAAGTGATGCGCACTTATTATTATTATTATTATTATTATTATTATTATTATTATTATTATTATTATTATTATTATTATTATGATTATTATCTTGAAATAAGAGGGAAAGAAGCTTAGGGTTTTTAAATCTGATATTGAGAGATTTATATTTTTTGAAAAGAATGAACAATGATGTAATAATTAAAGTTTGTAATATTTGATATTTAAAATTTTTTGGTAGTTAAACAAAATATGAGACGACATAGTAATTAAAAATAAAATAATAAATAATTATAAAAATAAGAGATGACAATTGGAGAATATGGGTGGCCCTAGAGTTAGGTCGTAGAAGAAATGAAAGTTTTTAATGTAAAAAGGCAAAAGAGTAGTGATGGCCAGCTTGTTGCACATGAAAACTATTGCAAAAAAATTTATCACATGATATTTGAAAGGTTGTCAATCCCTGGTATAGAATATTTAATTGATCTTAAGAAGCATTTTTTTTGTCCCAACTACCTGAGTTCTTAACAAATGTATTGGGTGATTACATTAAAGGAGCTGAATAAGAAAAGTTTATTTAAAAGAGGCTTTAATGTTACCTTATTTAGATTGAACGTATTAGTGAATCCTATTTTTTAAATTTATTTGATTTGTACATATAATTATAAGATACTTTAAAAGGTAATTTAATCTGCATTACAAATTTTTCGCAAAATCAGCTGATATGGAATTTACAGTGAAAACGATGTCTTTGTCTTTAATAACACCACAAAAAAAAAAAAATCATAAAGCAAAGAAAAAAGTACTTCACAAATTTTTTCTTTTGAAAATCTTTTTAGATTTTTCAGAATGTATTTCTTTAGCCTCCTGAAATTAAATGCTCTGGTTCCATTAAAAGTTTGACATTTATTCTTCAATATTTTCGATGTTCTGTTTGAAAAAATATTATTCAAGAGATCAGTGATTGTATTATTTTTATAGCGTGATAAAAAATTTATTTTAATTTAAATAAACACTTTCAAAGACAATTATAGGCCAATTTACTTTGTCAGAGAATATTTGACGGTAGTAAATCCAGAAAAATAAGTACATTATCAGGAATGAAAACTGGAAAATTAGAAACACAAATGAAGCTTTTTTTTTTTCTTAATTTGTGCAAAAAATATCATATTCACTTCAAAATTGATGGATTTATTTTAATAGTGATGATTCTACAGTTTGTAAAGTAGTTCTAAAAATATTAACCGTGTTTTCCTCAAATAGAAACTTTTTTTTCTTTCTTTCTTTTCCCACAAACCTTCAAACTTTGTAAAAAGATGGAGAAAGCATATAGGTGGTATGGATTTTAGATATATGAAGATTTTTCTCTTCGTGCGTGCAGCAGGTAAGACTTTTCAGATTATCCACCAAAGAAAAGACTTTGGCCATCTAATTGTTCTCACAACATCCCAAAGAAACGAAGCATGTAAGCAAAGCTTCAAGTACGATAATAGAAAGTATAGTACTACATTAAATATTAAAAGTTTGACGAAATAGAATTTTGAAGAAAAGGTAATTTGTTATGTTAAAGGTATATCTGTGTGAAAATATGCATTGGCAATTGAAGTGCATTGGATTATTTAAGGATTTAATAATTATAAGACTGACGATAATTATAAGATTGATATAAGACTTTCAGGAATGATTCAGACGAGGTAAAATTGAGGACCATAGTAAATTTTATTTAGAAAGATGGATAGCAGTCGTGAACTAAATAATTTAAATATTAACAAAGATAATTAGAGGGGAAGCGGAAGAGATTCAATTGGAGCGGAAGTAGAGGAGAGGAAAGAGAACATATACTAAAGAAGGGGAGAGTATGCTTGAAAGAAGAATCATGTTTGAGGACAGTTTTATTTCACGAAATGAATGGAGGTTAAGGACAGTTTGAATGATTGAAGATGACAAAAGATTAGAAGAAGTGAAGTCATCTACAAAATAATAAATTCAAATTTATTCTTTAGAATACAGAAACAAATAATTACTCTAATATCAGAACAGTTAAGATTGATAATGGTGATAAATTTTAAAACATGTTTGATCTTAAAGTAGTCAGCAGTGTTAACTTTTTAATTTTGAAATTATTCCATGCAGCTGTAGTTGGCCTAAAATGTTTTCTTACTGGAAATTATTTGAAACCATTATTGGCAAGAGGTATTTTGAATGAAATTATTTGAAACCATTATTGGCAAGAGGTATTTTGAATGATATCAATAATTTAAAATGTTAGTGTTAAAAAGCAGTAAGCTTTTCTATCAGGGCTGCGGAGTCATAAAATACATTTTTCGACTCCGACTCCTTAAATTCAAATTTGGATTTTCAACTCCGACTCCACTTAAACAAAAATTTCCGACTTCACTCAAACAAAAATTTTCAAATTGTCGACTCCGACTCCAGCAGTCAAATTCAAAATTTCGACTCTGATTCAGCTTAGTGCTTACAGAGTTACAGTAAAACATTTTTTTGTTTCAACTATTTTTTTTTTTCGCTTGCTTTTGAGAATAAAAAAAAAAAAACACTTTTCCAATGAATCTAATCTCCAAATGCTATACAGTAAAGTACCGTAAAGACATAAAGATGCAGGCGCAACACATGACAAACAAATATATTTCAGTTTCGGAAACAAATATATAACGTAATTATAATGCAAATTATTTTTATTATAAAACAGCGTGCGCTGTTTTTTTTTTTTTTTTTTTTTTTTTTTTTTTTTA
Organism: Trachelipus rathkii; assembly: GCA_015478945.1. Lineage (NCBI taxonomy): Eukaryota > Metazoa > Arthropoda > Malacostraca > Isopoda > Trachelipodidae > Trachelipus > Trachelipus rathkii. Next base: position 61,096 of record JABUQX010028099.1, read on the forward strand.
CAATGTTAAAGCGAATAGTGTAGTCCTCATAAATTAATAATAATAACAGTTCTATAAATTTTCGACTCCGACTTTACTTACACAGGAATTTTCGACTCTGACTCCATTTACACAGGAAATTTCGACTCCGACTTCACTTGCAAAGAATTTTCGACTCTGACTCCTGGAGAATTGCATGACTCCACGACTCCGACTCCGCAGCCCTGTTTTCTATTAGACGCTTATAAGCCCTTGAAGAAATATGAAAGCTTGTTTATAAGAAACAAAGAAAAAAATTCTAGGTTTTGAGTAAAAGATATTGTATATTTACCTTTATATTCATTAAAATATATGCGTAGATAGCTTTTCTTTGGTAGTAAAATTTTTAATATGTAAATTGGATAAAAACGAGTAAATTGGTAATCATACTGTACTGCTATGCATGATATTCATTGCTGTTATTGTCTTGGAGGCGGTGAAAGAGATTCTGTATTGTGGATATGATGTTTATTAAGTAAAGCTAATTTTAGCATGTGGAACGGGTCGGCAAAAGCGGAATGGAAATGACATTTTTTTTTGCAGATTGATGGAAGGACATGCAAATGAGATCAGTATTGATTCTCTTTAACTTTTGAAATAAAAGACTGAAGAATAAAGAAAGAATTGTTATGGATATGAAAATGAGGGGGATAAAAAGTTAAAAAGAGAAAATTGTTTTAGCATTTTAAAGTTGAATAAATTTTTCCGGAAATGATGATTGCCATTTAACTGGGTATAATTTATCAAATTTTTTTTTTACTATTATTGAACACAAGTGAAAATAAAAGTAAACAATAAAAACGGTGTGGAATAAAGTTAGAAAGTAAAAAGTCTAATTATGCAATATTTAAATATTTGTTCACAGAATAGAAATAGGTTATGGAAATGAATTGCATTTGTTTATTGTTGATTTTGTTTTCTATTTTTTAATTTGTTAGTATATAGGAGGGGGAGGGGAGCGAATTAAATGTAAGAAGGTAGATTTTTTTTTAACTGAACAACAAGGGTTGATTATTATTTGAAGTTGTCAAATAATAATAAATGCCTGTTGACCTTTTAAGAACCGTGCTGGGAATACACCTGTCTCTAAAGACCATATTCACACAAGACGTTTTCCCGCACAGAATTCCATTGGGAAGCAGCTTTGTGAAATCTTTTAAATCGTGATCCCAAATTCCTGGGTCACCTTGGGGGTAAGGAGGGTGGAGAGCTAGCAAATTTCTGCCATTAAACCCAGCATCTTTCCTGCCACTTATGCCAGAATGAGGAAAGTGTCCTGGAAAACAATCATATGGAATACGGCCTGTTGAAATAGGGGAAAATTAGTTTAGTTATTTGTTTATGAAGTTATTCAATTTAATTTTGGAATGAAGGAAAAATATTGATA
>JABUQX010028099.1:72500-80000 GCA_015478945.1 Trachelipus rathkii
ACTCTAATTCAGTTTTAATATTATCGTGTAAACTTTTATTAAACTTCACAATATTACCTGTTCACATTTTATTATTTTCAACGAACCGTAACAAATATCGTACTTTAAATTTTACTTATTTTAAATAACCATCTTGATAACTTTTAAATAATGTCTATTTAGTTTATTATACAAAATATATTTCATTTTCAAGTCATATATATATAAATATATATATATATATATATATATATATATATATATATATATATATATATATATATATATATATATATATATATATTTTAATATATATATAAATTTATATATTTTAATAAATTATTAATTATATTTAAATTATCAAATAATTCTTCTCACGTTTTTATTTTCTTCGTTTAAAATACCCCAAAACAATTTTTTTGAATATGCATTTCATTTCGTTAAATTATTCCCCCGAAAACTTTTCCATTCTGCATGCAAAATAGATCATTTTATAATTATACAATATATAGTCTGCAAAATTTAAGACTTTTTATCGTTTTCATTATGAATTTATTATTTGTTAGTATCATATATTAACAATATATATAAAAAAAAAATAACAAAGCAGACGTATGTTTGTTTATAACAGAAAAGTCATAATATATATATATATTATATATAATATAATATATATAATATATATATATATATATATATATATATAATATTTATATATATATATATTATATATTATTATTATATATATATGAGAGAGAGAGTTTCGACACTTTTTTTGTACAATCGATCCTTAAATATTTAAAATATCTAAAATGAGTTTTAGCTCAAGATAATATCAAGTCTTCTTCACTTGGACCATTTTAAAACTATATTCAGGTTACCGTAAAAAAATATTCTTATAAACAGCGTCACTTCAGCGTCCCCTACATTGTTAAAGCCCTAAAATCCTAATCAGTCGACATTGTAATCCATCCGACCACCAGTGGTGTTACTAAAATAAATAATAATAATAAGAATAATAATAATTAATATAATAATAATAATAAATAATAGTGTTATATAATTACACTGCTGATAAGATTATTGCAAGTCACTGTTTAAGACCCCTATTTGCATATATAATAGTATATATATATATAATCATATATATATATATATATATAATATATATATATTATATATTATATAATATATATATAATATATATATATATATATATATATATATATGACCTTTTCTTTTTTACGATTGTTTTTTCATTTTGAATTTTTTTTTGTTTTTTTTTTTTAATAGATTTCTAGTATATATCCTAACAATCAATTTAAGTGGTAACGGACATGGATTCAAAAACATATAGGACTTTTACGTTTTACGACTCTGTCAATTTTTTTTTTTTTTTTTTTTTTTAACTAAAGGAATACCCCAAGGGTAAACCGCAAAAATGACAGGAGTCGGGGTCTCTGGCCTTCCGGGGGAACGACAGGTAGGACTATTTCCCCCTCTCCGGGGAGGCTCCGGAAACCCCGCTCTTTGGTATTTGGATGTTGCGGGGGTTCCACCCCTCCCCTACGTATGGAAAACGTCCCCTCCTCTGTCCCATCGGCTCGAGGCCCCCTTTTTTTACATTTTGTAATAAGCTTTGATACGCTGATACAAATATGTAATTGGTTTTTCTGTAAGTGTCGTACTTTTCGAGATATTTCATTTTTAAAAACTATTTAACAAGTGTGATTTTTTAAAAAATTATTTAAATATTTCGAACTTTTGATTCATGTCCGTTACCACTGATCATATGTTGGTATCATAATAGCAATATATTTAAAAAAAAAATCAAAAACTGACCCAAGTGTAAAACAGAAAAGCGGCCTATATATATATATATAATATATATATATATAGTATAATATATATATATATATAATATATATATATATATATATATATATAGTTATATATATATATATATATATATATATATATATATATATATATTATATATATTAAGTATGTGCGTGTGCGACAGTTGCATGCACGCATATCGAGATTAGTCATCAAATTAGCTGTGCGGAACTGTTTTTATCATTGATTAGTGTATTACGTCATCGTTTCACTGGAGGGACTGAATAGAAATTTTGCGTACGTTAAAAACGTTACCTGCCTATTTAAATGTATTCGAGTGTGTGTGTTTATGTTTATACATATGCGTTCGTTTGTTCGTTTGGTGTGTGTGTGTTGATAGTGCATTCGTTCGTTCGCTCTTTCGTTTGTGTGTGTTGGTGCACCAGTGAAGTCGGTCATATGTTTCGTGGGTATGAGTCTTTTATAATATAATTTTTATTATTACTACTATCATTGTGTTTTTGTCATCTTTGTGTATCAACTTTTGAAAAGAATAAAAGTCTTTATGTTTTTTAGTCTCTCTCGGAAACTTTATATAATGAAAAAGACAAATATAAAAATGTGTACTTGTTATTGTCGTTGTAATACGTCTCTCATGGTTATCGGATGATGACGTCACGCTCAAGTGGCGGCTACGGCGGTTTAAAAAGTTAGACTTGGAATTTTATTATAGACTAAGGCGAGTACGAGAGTTTGCGTTAGTTAGTGTTGTTCGCGTTCTCGTGTTGTTTGTCAGTGGCGCTTTTGAATTCTCTATTGTAATTGTGAAAGAATATAATAATGATAACTATATGGATCATCAGTGCCTTATACGTAAACCTAACCTATATGAATCTTGATATAGTATGCCCAAACCTAACCGAGATGGATCTACTTTTTATGCATATCGCCTATATATTTTTGAACTCTTTCATTTACATTTATTATTATTATTATTATTATGATATTATTATGATTATTATTATTATTATTGACATTAACCAGTGAATAGTTTGCTTTTGTGCGTGAATTACTTCTCTATATATATATATAGTGTGAATAAATATATATATATATATATATATATAGATTATATCTATAATATATATATATATATATTATTATATATATTATATTTATATATATATACACTTTTATGTGTCTTTCGCAACAAATTTCAGGATAATTTTAAAATATTCAAGTGACATAGTTAAGTAATGAATAGTTCATTCCTTGTCGAATTGACATCCTTTTACTTCTAACTTTAAATATATATATAATTAGAAAATATGAATAAAGAAGATAGTGAATGGAACTTTTAGAACAGAAAATTCCTTATTTTGGTTTAGTCTCCCTCGCTCACACACACCACTCACACACTCACTCTCTCTCCTTTTTAATGCATTAATAAAACATTTGTTTGAAGAGAATGATTCATACTCGGTTTGGGGTCAGCTAACTGACGGAGGAGGAGCTGCACCCGCCGTTTGAGGTGGAGGGTGCGAGAAGGAAATTTGAGGAAGGGGTTGATGATATTGTGGTAAATTGAGGGCGTCGGTTTTATTGGGGAAGGAAAGAGTAATAGTTGGAATACACGCCCCTGACAAACACATGTGATGTGACATGTGTGGATTTGATGAATGACTGTTTCTTTGTTTCTCCCGTGTTATGAGGTCTTAATGGAAGATAATATTAATAATTTATAATTATAGTAAGAATTGTGCAGTGATTTTGAAATGATATCATAACAGACAATCTATTATTATTATATTTTGGACTTTTATTAGTTTAAGCATATTTATTTCATATTTTCGATTATAATTAGCTGTGACCATATGAAAGTTGACCTAGAATTTCGAAAAAGCCCTCCTCCATTATCATGTGACAGTAAATATGCTGCTGTTCGTTTGTTAAAAGAAGCTTTTGCCATGAGGAGAAGTAGTGTTGGGCCCAGGTCGGCCCCTACTTTGGAGGCCATAGATGAGGTTACATTAAGAACTAAAAACTCAGGACCTCCTGTTGTAGGACCAGGTTTTATGAGGAGAAGCTGTACATTCGTGACAGAAGGAAGTTGGAGAAAAAATTCCTTCGGACTTGGTTCTGGTCAGAAAGAATGCAAGGATCGTGCTAACCTTGCACTTCAAGTGCGCAAAAAAGCTGCTCAGTTAGGTAGCTGCGAAGAAGAGGGTGAAAATTCAAGCCTTTTGAACAGTAGCGTCATTTCAACAAGGTCTGGACGGGTATCGCGACTGGTGGGAAACCTGAAATCATGGAGTAGTTCGGACGATGTAAGACAGTCTGTAGTAGGAGCTCTTACGAAGACTGTGAACGTCATTAAACAACGCCCGGTATCTAAGAAGGTAAAGGAGGCCTTGGCGAAATCTAATTCTAATGATAATGGCATCGCTAAGACTGTTTCGGAAGGGAAAACGAAAAAACCTTCATCCATACCACCACCATCTAAAACGAAGACTAAAAAATCAAAAGAGGCAGCACTCAAAAATGGGGTGGAAGGTGCTAAAGGCGCTCCCGATAATAAAGTCGTAAAAAACATGCCAAATAAAACCCCGGTTCCCAAAAAGAAAAAAGTACTCAACCTTGAATCTCAAACCTCCACAACGTCGTCGACGTCATCTTCGAAGTCCAAAAAACCTTCAAAAACTAAAACTGAAAATACTACGAAAGAAAATAAAAAGTAAGTATGAAGTATAATATATATATATATATATATAGTATATATATATTATTATATACTATATATTATATATAATATAATATATATATAATTATTATAGTATATATAGTATATATATATAATTTAAAGGAAAATCGTAACGAAAACCATCGGAGACTCTCAAAAGTCGGTTAAAATTTTTGCAAGAATTGGTTTTAAACAAAAAAAAAAAAAAAGTTAAAATCCATCAGAACCCCACAAACATACAAATGCGGAATGGTACACAAAAAAAAAAAAAAAAAAATTCTACGGGGGTTTCAGCACCCCGTACCCTCTAACTCGAGAGTGGTGTAATATAATTTAAATATTACTTCTTCATCATGATAGTTATAAAATAAGTTTAAATAAAGAAGCATGTGGCAGTAAGAGTATTAGTAGTAGTTTTTTTTTTTGTTTTTTTTTAAATGAAAATCAGAAAGTAAGTTTCATTGAAATCGGCGAGATGCGTTGTGATTGATAAGGGCATATATATATATAATATAATTATATATTATATATATAGTATATATATATATATATATATATATATATATATATTATATTATTATAATATATATATATAATATCATATATATATAGAAATATATATATATATATATAAATATATATAATATATATATATATATATATATATATATATATATATATATATATATATATATATTATATATACTATATATATTAATATATATAATATATATATATATTTGTCTAGACTCTAGTGGGTCATTTCGTTCTGGCTAGCATTACCCACCTCACTTTGGTAGTTTAATAGGATAAAAATATATACGAGTCTGATACAAAAATGTTATAGTCCTTCTGTGCTTCGTCACTTACAAGTTTGTTCGTAACAGCATGCAGCTGACAAATATGAATTATCCTTTTCAGATTAGTAGAAAAACGATTATGTTTCCGGTACGCACACACACACACGTATATATATATAATATATATATACATATATTATATATATAATATATATATATATTATATATATATAATATATATATATATATATATATATATATATAATGTGAGTTCTGTTTCTCCAGGCCTAAGTCGTGTGAAAAAAAAGGAAAAAAATTCTATCTAGTTCACCTCGTCATAAATTTACAATGACTTTAATCTTGCCTTTAATCTAATCATGATTGCATGAATAATTATTATTATATATATATATATATATAATATAATATAATATATATAAGTATATATATATATTATATATATCATTATATATATATATATATATATATATAAACCCCCTCGTACCAATTTATATATTTATATGTAGAATTAATAGTCCAATGATCCATAAGTTTGAAGATCACTGCCGTAGTTTTGTTTGCAATTTTTATAGATTCATGCATACATTATTGCTATTATTATTATTATTATTATTATTATTATTTTATTATTATTATTATTATTATTATTATTATATTATTATTATTATTGAATGTAGAGTCATTTTTGCTTCATCATTTTGGTAAATAATAATGGGCGACGGAGTTGAGGCTTCGTGCAGGGTTAGTTTTATTTTCTAAAGGTAATGTTTGCTTATTAATTATTTATCTCTCGGTTTATGTGCATTTATAATTATTATAATTTTTTTTTTTTTTTTTTTTTTTTTAAGATAAATATGCTTAAATTAATTTTTCCCGTTGGATTAAATTGGATCTGACCTCATCGGTAACTTTATCTCTGTCATTTTTAGACATTTGTACTTGTGGTTGTTGTAATTATTATTATGGTTGAAAAGTATTTTGTTTTATCGCCAGTTACCGTCTCGCCATAGTCATTGCTGTCATATCGGTGTTGTTTGTTTTGACCTCAGTTCATTGACCCCTTATTTTTCAACCCCAGCCACCCCACCTCCTTCCAAATAATAATAATAATAAAGGGAAGAAAACTAGTTTATTGCTGTCGTTATCGGAAATATTTATTTTTGCATGAGTCCTTATAGATTTATGTAAAATACTTCCTTCCTTTATAGTATTTCACACGCCCGATAGCTTATACGAGTTACTATTATATATATTATATTATATACTATTAATATAATATATATATATATATATATATATATTATATATATATATATATATATAATATATATATATATATATTTATATATATATATAATAATTATATATATATATATATATAATGTGCGCGTGTGTGTTATACTGATTGAAATAAATATGATTTTTTAAAAATATTCAAAGAACGTTTTTCTACAAGGACATTACTATAGTAAAGGAAAAGACGTATCTTTCAACAATGGTGCAAAATCGCTAATAATAGGTCCTATGGATAGCTAGGTGAACGATATTTATTATTATTATTATTATTATTATTATTATTATTATTATTATTATTATTATTATTATTATTATTATTATAATTATTATTATTATTATTATTATTATTATTATTATTATTATTATTATTATTATTATTATTATTATTATTATTATTATTATTGTCCAATTTAATTTATTTTCTTATCAAGCCAAATTTATTAACTGGAATTCATTTTCAATGTTTTCTGATTACCTAAAATCTATGTAGAATAAAATACGGTATATGGAGTTTTGTAGTTTAGGGTATTAAAAAAAATGCTACCAAATTAAAATAAAGGAAGTAAATTGAAAAAATTAAACCCCTAATTAAAAGGAATAATAATTATCATAAAATAAAGGAAATTTTTACTAAATTACAGTAACCTGGAACTCGTTTAAATATTTTCAATTTGCTCAATACGTATATTATATATATATATATATATATATATGTATCTATATAATATATATATATAATTATATATAATTATGGTTGTTAAAGGTTTGTTAACTAATTTATGTATGTACCTTATATATATCAAATATACTATATTATTTATATTA
>JABUQX010028099.1:90000-92500 GCA_015478945.1 Trachelipus rathkii
TATTATTCAAAGTTTGCTGAGGCAGTTTTTTGGAGAGAAAAAAATTAAGAATTCAACGGCTTTTGACGTGTTTTATTTAAGATTGCTGAAAACTATAATGACGGTCAGATATTATTATTATTATTATTATTATTATTATTATTATTATTATTATTATTATTATTATTATTATGCATTCATAAGATAAATTACTTAGATGTAACTGAAACCCTTTTAACTTATTTTGAAAATATAATTCATTTTTATTTCGCATTGGAAGAATAAAAGCTTATATATATATATATATATATATATATATATATATATAATTTATATGTTATATATATATATTTATATTTATATATATATATATATAAATATATTATATATATATAGTAATATATATTATATAATTTTATTATATATATATATATATATATTTATTTTATATTTATATATATATATACTTATTATATATTAATATTATATATATTATATATATATTATATTTTATATATATATATAATATATATATATATATATATATTATATATATTGTAAGTGTGTGGAAGAGCGTATTTTTGCACTTGATTTTAGCAGTATTAAAACAACATCTTAAAAAATAAACAAGAATTTTTGACGTTTTATTTTGTTACTTGATCGAAAATGTTTCAACATTCTAAAGTCTCTCCCCCTCCCCTCCTCTCCCCCCCCCTCATTTTCCTCGTATCCTATTCCCCCTCCCCCCCTTTTTTTTTTTTTTTAAATGGCGGTTTTATTGATGTATTACTTCTTTCTTTAAGTTTTATCTTTTCTATAAACGTTTTGTGTGTATGTGTGTGTACACTTCCCTAACATTTCCTCTTTGAGTTGACATTATTACATGGGTGTAAATTTTGGTGTAATAATGATAAGTTATGGTTGTGTAGTAGCAGCAACCAGACCTTATCCATTAGAGAAGAGAAGATGGAAATATTGAATTAAATTAAATCATTTCACCCCATGTTCTGTGTATATTATATATATATATATATATATATATATTATAATATATATATATATATATATTATATTATATTATATATATTATATATATTATATATAATATATATATATATATATTACTTCTTGCCCCTGGAACCACCTCAAATTGGAGCGGAGCCACACCCGCTTCCAGGAAGCCGAGCCACACGATTGGGCGTTCCACAGTTCGGAGAAGGGAAGATATAGAGAAGTCAGCGCGCGGGGGCGTCGAGAGCGGAGCACCCAGAAGGAGGTGCTCTATTGTGTCTTGGGAAATGGACATCTGGTGCAGATGGGGGAGGTAACATTGTCTAGTTGATCTATATTATATGTGTAAAAGAGTTTTGGGTGGTGACCTAATCTGCTCCGGGCGAGGTCCATTTTTGGCCTCTTCTGAACAGTGTTTCTTCTATTGGGGAAATTTTGAGGGAAGGGGAGTTTAGTAAATTGTTATTGGGACTGTTTTGTAGGTACGTGTTAGTTAGTTGTGTATGGAGTTATGTGTAAAGCCATGACATATTTGGGAGGGGAGGGGGAATAGTGCTTCTAGATGTATTATAGAATTTTAGTTGGTGAAGGAGAGTGGGATTTTAGTCCTGTTCGGGAGAGGTTGGAAAAATTTGGGACATGGGTGGCGTTGGATTTTGGGTTTTCTTGCTAGAATGAGTCCCCGACCTTCTCAGGTGGGTGGAGATAGGAAGGATTTAAGTCTCGAGGGTAGTGTTTTGTGTGATTTGTAATTTTTTTTTAGTTAGATTTGACAGTGCTGGTGAACCAGCGGAGAAGATAGTTTATATTGTTCTGAGGAGTGTTTATAAGTTGTGGTAAGGGTAATGTGTTTCCTGTCGCTGAAGTGTATGTTTGGAAAGGGTTCGGAGGGTGTTTTAGTTTCATTTTGGGTTGATGAGTGATTTCGTCGATGTGTGGGGGAGAACGTCAAGTGTGTATCATAGTAATCCTAATATTTTTGGGGTTTTGTGTAGGGGGAGGGTATTATTGTTCAGGAAAAAAAAACTATCGGTGGAGGTGTAAGATTTGGTGGCGGTCGGGTGGTTTAGCGAGGGTGATAGAGGATTTGTGGGGGGATGCGGTCATTCTGTTGGAGAGTAACCAAGTTTCTAATTGTTGTAAATATTCTTGGGTGTGATGAGTGGCTTATATTTACATCTGGATGTTGGGAAATGGGCTGAATTCATCTGCGTTTGGGATAAGTTTGGTTGATTGTGTGTAGGGTAATGGACAGGTCTGCTGTGGAAAGATTGAAGTAGGAATGGAGAGAGATGGCGCCCTTGTTTGGACGCCGTTTTGTAATTTAATTGGAATGGGAGAGGTTGTTTTGTGGAGAACCTTGACAAAACGGTTTGAGTGGAGAAAAATAGAAAGTCATTTTTCTGTGCGTTATCTTTCTAGTGGGGATGAAGGATTTTTTGAAAAGAGTGGAATGTGGGAAGCGTTCAAAGTCTTCGTTGATGTCGATTGCTGGAGAATGGATCTTTGG
>JABUQX010028099.1:95000-100000 GCA_015478945.1 Trachelipus rathkii
GAACAATTAAAAACAAAGAAAAAGAATTATGTAAACACAGTTATACTAGGAAGATCTTTAAGTGCATCTAAAATGACAAGCCATCTGCGAGATGATACGTTGGTTAAACCTGAACAGGCATTAAATATTTGGCTCGAAGACATGAATCGAAAACGAGTGCCTTGCCACGGAATAACGTTAAGAACAAAGGCCTCTATGATAAGTTTAAAAATCGAAATGACAAAGTATAAATTTAGCCAGAGTTGGCTTGATAATTTCAAAAAAGCGTTTTTGCTTTAAAAAATATTCGTACGACAGGAGAATCGACGTCCGCAGATAATGAAGCAGCGAAAACTTTTGCAATTTTAATTTAATGAAATTAAAATGAGGTTAAAGGGTAACTGCCTGAACAAGTTTTCGATGCTGATGAACACTGGGCTTCTCTGGAAAAAAAAATGCCAGATCGCCCATACATTTCTAAAAATGAAAAGCGAAGCCCAGGCTTCAAAGCAGCTAACTTACAATATTCAGTTTTGGCTGGAATCTTTCAGCTACATTCCCTAACTGACTTCCTTCCATAAGTCAGCAACACCTACTTTGTAATGAATAGGAAAAACAAAAATATATTGCCAGTCCTTTCTAGCAGTCCATATAAAATGGCTTGGGGTCACCAGTTGATTTTATTTAAAAGACTGGTTTCATAAGGTGTTTTGGTTTCAGAAGTCAAGAGTTACCTTGAAAATAAAGGAATTCCATTTAAAGAGTTGTTAATACTTGACAATGATGGAAGGTCATCCAGAAGGGATTAGAGATCCAAAAATGAGAATTGCGAAGTTGTATTTTGTTCCAGCCAATACTTCAATTCCTCAATCTTTAGAACAAGGAGTGAAATCGATGTTTCAAAGCTAATTACATAAAGATAACATTCACACTGATCTTGTAATTTTCTTGAAATGAGGATTCGAATGGCAAACGTCATGACTGGAGGAAATCTTAATATAATTGCGACTGTGTAAGAATTATGTTTAAGGAGGCAATTGAATCAAATTAAAACACACTCGGTTAACGCTGTTGCTGGAAAAATTTATGGGGTGAGATGCGTTACAGTTTTCAAGGATTTTCAAATTCTAGGGGAAGTGTTCATGTTGCAATTGCTCATCACGTTGGTGGTGATGGATTTGACGCCTCCACCAAAAAGAAGTTTAAAGAAATAAATGAAGCCAATGAGGTTTTAAGTAATGCTGAGAAATCGGAAAAAGTTAAATACGGTTTCAAAGACTGAAGATGACGATGAAATAAACGCTGTATGTAAATAATGGGATTTTAAAATACTATTATGGTCACTTCTCGCTCACTTGAATAAATTCTCATCATGGTAAAGATCCTTCAATGGAATGCAGTCTCACATTTATTTAAAATCTGAAAAATGATTTAAACCATATAAAGAAATATTTGGTGAGCTAAAAAAGGCAAAAGCGGTAAATTGCCGATAACAATGTATTTCTCAAAAAGCAGCCTATGCAATCTACAAGATTCGGAACCGCCTTCACCTCCAACTCCCTTCAACTTCATTTACACTTTGAAAGAAAATATATTTGTGCGCAAATTGGATTAACTTTAAAGTTTATATTTCAATAGCTTATAAATTCAGTAAATATAAAAAATATTATCTCCAAATTTATAAAGGTTTATAGCTATATATGATTTTTTTCATTAAAAAAAACTTTTTTTTGGTTTTCTCTCATCTCTCCATTCTGCCATTGTAATAAGATATCCTACTAATAACTAGTCAATAAAAATAATGTTTATATACTATTACTGTAAATAACATTATATGTACAATTTATTCAATATTAAGGATAAATTAAAATACTGCTGATATTTATATATTATTATATATATATATATATATAATATATATATATATATATATATAATATTATATATAATATATATATATATATATATATAAGTTAACCCACATACCATATATATATATAGTATATAATATATATATAGTATGATATAATAATAATATATATAGTATATATATATAAATATATAGTATATATAGTATAATATATATAATATATATACGGTATATATTAATATATTATATAATATACATATATAATATATATATATATAATATAATATATATATATAATATATATATATATATAATAGTATATATATTTTATGTTATATATTATAATATATATATATATATATATTATATATATATATATATATATATATATATAAATATATATATTAAATATATATATACTTTTATAGACATGTAAATATTTATGTAATATATATATATTATATAATATATAATACATATAATTACTATACATAATATATATATATATATTATACTATATATATATATATATATATTAATAATATATATATTATATATAATAATAAAAGTATAAATGCCCTTTAAAATGCCCAAATTGGACAAATGCCCAGATAAATGCCAAGGGCATTTGCCCAATTCTTAAGTGCTCCGGGCAATTTTACACAATCACTATATAATATATATATTATATATATATATATATTATATATAAATATATAATATCACTATATATATATATATTATCGAATCTTGATTTCTGTGATGTTAAACTTTGCCCGTAAACTGGAACCTACTGCGCCATTATTAAAGTATTTCTTCATTCTTCCGTTTCCCTTCCCCCACCACCACCACCTCCACCTCCTACGTCGCAGGGCCCCATCATTCGTTTTCCCATTTGAACTTCTCAACTGGAATGGAGTAGCCCCATCTTCCTTCCTCCCTATTGCTTCTGCTGCTTGATCATCCGTCCAGCGCTCGAGCTCCGACTCCGAACGACGACGAAGGAAGAAGCAGCAGCAGCAGAAGAAGAACAGCGGCATAAAAGGCAGGCAGGGAGGCATGGCACTTTTCATTTCAACGGATTCAGTCTTTAATGTAATGTGACCGCGTGCAGACGTCCTTGCCTCTTCCTCGATACCCGACCCCGAGCATCGCGGCAGCAGAGAGCCCCTCCTCCTCCTCTTCGTTGACGTAGCTGTAGAGTCGTTGTTGCATCTCTATTGTTCCCTCTTTAATAGCAGCGAACTAATCATCAAAAATATTATCATTAATAATAATAATCATTATAAAAATCCTAATACTCCTATTATGCAGTTTAAGAATCACGCTGTTGATATATATATATATATATATAATATATAATTATATATATATATATTATATATAAATATAGATATATATATATATATATATATATCATATATATTATATATATATATATATATATATATATATTATATAGTGAATTTTTCTTTATTCGGCAGGGTACAATTGAAAGGTAAGTGATTTGGCCCAGTTTCTTTTCCAATGATTGAGCAAATAATTTAGTATTGCCATTTAAACTTTAATCAAAAACTTGGAAATCGTTTTAAAACATTGATCAATTCGTATCTTTTATTGATAGTGAAAATATTCTTTATATTAAATATATATATATTATATATATATTAATATACATATATACATAAATATATATATAATATATATAGTATATTACTATATATTTATATATATATAATATATATATATATACTACAGCAACAGTATATTTTAAAAATAATTGAACGTATTTTTTGCTGGTTACAAGGCACTACTTAGTAGTACTATGTTGTTGTGATATTATTAATTAAATAAGCCCTTATTTTGGAGATTTTTGAAAATGTTTTAGTTTTTAAAACATAAAATGATTTTATCTTTTGGTGTTATAAGCGGGTAATTAAAAAGTCATACGAAGTATATAGATTAAAATTGGCCCAGATTAAACTAGCTGGTTTCCCAGTAAATCGAAAATAATTATTATTATTTAAAAAGAATTTTTAATTTTTTATTTTGTGTGGTATACAGTTAATCTGTGCCCTTGATTCGACCGTTGTGTACCGCAGTCGACTCAATAATATATATATATAACATATATAATTTAAACTATATATAATATAAATATATATATATATAATATAATATATAATATATATATATATATATATATAATATATAATATATATATATACATTTATTATTCTAACTACCAATTTAAAATAATTTATTTGTTTTTTTCCCTATTCACACCTAAGCACTGTTTTTTAGGAGCAAAACTGAAAAACAGCACAAAAAAAAACTAATAATAATAATAATGAAATAAATGGATTTTTTTAAAATTAAGCTAATAACAAAAGAAAAGATTTAAATAATTTATCTCTCTCTTTCTGTAATAATATATATGTATATATATATACTACTATATATACATATATATATATATTATATTATATATATATATATAATAATATATATATAATATATATATATATATTATATATATATATATATATATCAATATATATAGAGAGAGAGATGAGAGAGAGATGAGAAATTTAAATTTTATCTTGTTCTGCTTAATTTTAAAAATTATCCATTTCATTATTATTATTTATTATTATTATTATTTAGTTTTTGCTGTTTTTCAGTTTTGCTCCCAATTAAATTTTGTCAGGTGGCTAAGTAGACCCTTCTGGATTGTAATAAGAGAATAATACCTGAAATAATTATTTTTAAGATTGTAAAAAAGAATAATCTATAGATACTTTTTTTTTCTTTTTCCATTAAATTTCTCCTATTGTTTTCCTGCACTTTAAGTCTTTCAGTAATTAAGGATAAAATTAATTTCAAATAAATCCTCTCTCTCTCTCTCTCTCTCTCTATATATATATCATATATATATATATATATATATAGTGGTAGGTATAGGGTATTTAAATACCTATATATATATAGGTATAAAAAATTTATGAATATATGTATATATTATTATATTATATATATAGATATATATATATATAATATATATATATATATATATATATATAATATATATATATATATATATATATAATATATAATATAATATATAATATATATATATAGTATATATATA
>JABUQX010028099.1:105000-122500 GCA_015478945.1 Trachelipus rathkii
TTAATATAATATATATTAATATAATAATATTAATATATATAGTATTATAATTACAGTATATATATATATATATATATATATATATATAAATAATATATAATATATATAATTATCTAATATTATATCTATAATATATATATATATATAATATATATACAGTAATATATATATATATTATAAATATATATATATACTAATTATATATTATATATATATATTATATACTATATATATATATATATATATATATATATATATTATTTAGAGAATTTAAGAAAATTTTCTTTTATTATATTTTTAAAGTACTTTCGTGCATCATATATAAATATAATACGTTCATATCATATATATATATACTATATATATATAATATATATATATATATATATAATAGTATGTAATATAATATATATATATATATATATAATATATAATATATATATATAATATAGTATATATATATATATAATATAATATATATATATATATATAATATATAATAATATAATATATATATATATATATATATATATTATTAGAGAATTAATAGAAAAAACTGCTTTATTATATATTTTTAAAGTAGCTTTTGCGTGCATTATATATAATATATATATATATAATATATTAGTATATAATATAATATATATAATAGTATATTATATATATATATATATAATATATTTAGGTTACTGGAATCAGATTTAGCTGGAATCCCAAAAAAATTCCGGCCGGAACCGGCAATGTCTCTAATAGCTTTCTTTAACTATAAATATATGTAAAATATTTTTTTTTCTTTATATAACTTTTCATATAAAATCATAATATATATATATATATATAATATATTATATATATATTATATATTATTATATATATATATTATATAATATATATATTATAATAATATATCTCGAAATATATAGTTTTTACAAAAGATTTTGATAATATACTTTTGAGTTAATTGATTGCAGATTTTTTAAAATAATCACCCCTCCACAAAATCTGGTTTTAAAATGTCATCATTCGTAAACAGATTTTTTTTAATTATTAATTCAATGTGTTACAGAATTCTATAATAGAGTGTAAATAGCACAAAAATAAAAGGGGTAAGTACAACACCGCAAACAAACATTTAATACAACACTTCATAAACGTTTGAAATCATCACCGAAGAGAATATCTGGAAGTCAAAAAATTTGGATAGTAAAAGGAGAGTCCTGTAACAGAAGAAATCCCAAGAGCGAAGCACTATAGCTGTGAACAAGTGAGTCTTGATGAATTTCTCCCCCCAAAAAATTTGGCATATCAATGACCCCAATTACGGCATTCATTAAGAAAATAAAATGTAAATTTTATTGCAAATGAGTAAACTAGCCATTCAAATCACCGAAGAGCAGGGAGTCATAGAACTTATTGCCCCATCTTCAACCAAAATATCTTCTTCCTAGTAGAAAATATTTTGAAGAGATGTTACCAACTAACTTCATACAGTAAATTGAGATCAGTAGTATTCGAGAAGTTATCTAAGGCCGATCAGATATCATTTACTACAGATTAGGGATGAACCGGAACCTCGATTTTTTAAAAGTTCCGGTTCCGGCCGGTATTTACCGGAAAGTTAAAAACTTAAAAAATGTTTTTAATTAAAAAAATTCGGGTATTGAATTGGTATTTACTCAGTTATGATTATGCATAAAAAAAAAATATTGAAAATTGATAAACGTATTATGTGAACAAATATCATGATAAAATGACCTCGTACTCATACTTTTGAAAACCTTTAAATATGAAACAATTTTCAAACTCGGACCGGGTAGCTTTAATTAATACTCTAGAGTCTAGACTGTAGACATGGAGATAAATAAAATTTGTACAAGTTATTATTATTATTATTATTATTATTATTATTATTATTATTATTAATAAAAAATTAACTTTAAAGTAGAAACTACTACAAAACAAAATATTAACTAAACTGTTTAAGGAAAAGTTTTAAAAATTTAAAAACAAGATTCCGTAATTTTCTTACTTAAAAATGAAATTTGAATTTTAAAATTTTGTGGTGGTAGGAAAATAAGCTTGCTCTCCACTTGTTGTGCGAGTTAAACGGATCTCTATCTCTCAAAACACGGTTTACCCGCTTCTGAAAAAGGCCTCTTTAGAATAAACTGGTTATGAAGCAGGGCAGGCGAGCATTCTTTTAGCTACCAATTTAATAAAAAAGTTCCGGTTCCGACCGAAACTTTTTCCAAAATTCCGGAAAGTTCCGGTTCCGGCCTGAACCAAAAATTCTGGTTCCGGTACATCCCTACAGTACGGATATATGAACAGCTAATTATTCAAACGAGTCATTTATTTCTTTAACTACTCACTGACTTACCAGCAAGTTTGAAAAATTGGACTGTGTACTCCATTGCAAATATATATATAGAGGAATAAATTTGAAATTAAAATTTGAATTTACATGAGAAATATCTTAATAGTTCCCTATTTTTTTGAGGTATTGACGTAAACTTTTTATTTAAATATATACTGTAAGTATTTAATAAACGTGTATGAATTGGTAACCAAGGCTACTATTATATTTTGTTAAAAGTTTGGTTATGTAAAATAAGTCCCCTCCAGCAAATTTTTTCTCACGAGTAGATTAGTAATTCCGAATCCGGCTTGAACCGAAACCGGAAAAAAATGTCAAATTCCGGTACACCTAAATATATATATAGTATATAATATATATATATTATATATATATATATATAATATAATATATATATATATATATATATATTATTATATATATATATTAACTATTATATTTATATAATATATATATTATATATATATATATAACAAAACCCCCACGGCCACAGGGAAGCGACCGTACTGGGTTGAAAAATCTCCATGGGTGAGTCCTAGCTCATATTTATTTTTAAATGTAAAAGAAAATTTAAATGATGAAATAAATATTCAGTCAAGAGATAAATAAAAACATAAATTAGAAGATGTTCGATTACAATTAGATAATAGTGCCTAGATTTACAATAACAAATATTAAATGATAAGAATATTTTAGTTCTTGGATGATAAGAGAAGATAGAGTTACTATCAAAGTGGGAGGATTCAGACAAGATGTGGGATAACCTTTTAGAAGGTGCTATAGACCATAATGAGGTCCAGTTGAGGGCCATAAATACTTATAACACCAATCTCCATTCAAATTAATCCCGGAACTATTTTTTCTTTCATTCATAACTCAAAACCTTTTTGACATTGGTTGCTCTTGCGCTAAGGTACATACCGTTATATATATATATATATATATATTATATATATAATATAATTATAATATTATTTTATACATATTAATATATATATATATTATATATATATTTGGGATTTTTGCTTTTTTGGGATTTCTTTAACTTGATTATAAATAAAAGCACCAGGGTTCTAATCATCTCTCCTTCATAATTATTTTCAAACTAAGTTATTGATCAATCTATAAAAAATGAAATATGAATACCGGTATAAGTACAAAAAATATAATGTTTAACAAACAATTATATATAATATATATATATATATATATATTGTATATATATATATAGAAGTATATACTAATTATATATATATATATATATATATATATATGATATATAATATATATATTATATGAATGTTTAATGTATGAAAATTATTCCGAAAAAGAAGGAGCTTCGTGTGACTTACAACTTTAAAAAAGAAAAAAAAAAAAAGACTATGGCCCTTATTTATTTTTACATACTTTTCATAAGAGACCCATGTTAAAATGCCAGAGAGATGGAGGGAGAGAGAGAACTCAAAGAATGCAAAAAAAGGAAGAGAAACAAAGTTCGAAGAAGATTGAATGCGAATTGTCCCTTTAGAGGAGAGGGTCTCTCTCTCTCTCTCTCTCTCTCCTCTCTCTCATTCTCGTCCGTCTCTCCTCGACTGCCATCTACGGCTGCTCTACTCGTCTCGCCTCTCTCTCTCCTCTCCTTCCTCTCTTCCGTCGATCGTCCTCTCATGTCGTGGCCCTCCCTCATCGTCAGGGTCTCTCTCCTCCCTTCCCCCCTGCTCCTCTCTCTCCTCGTCTGTCGCAGGGTCCTCTCCTCATCGTCGATCTCATCTCATCTCTGCTCTCTTCTCTCGTGGAAAGGGGGGTGGCTTTGTTTTGCTTCGCTGTTTTATCGTAATCGTGATGAATAATTTTGTTTTAATAATTTTTCCCTAGGCCATTTTAAAGCTTGATTGTCCGTTAATTATCTTGTTATTAGGATATTGTTTTTATTTTGTTTATTAATGTTTTATTAAAATTGTGGTCATTCTAATCAATGGTGTTAATAAACGTATGAGATATGAACTTAGGAATGGTTGTGTGCATGGAGTGGTGGCCTAAAATGATTATCTACGATTCAATTTATTTAATACACAGTTGTATTTTTTTTACACCTTAGCAATATTTCTCTTTCCCCCCCCCCCAAATATAAAAGATGAGATTACATTTAACATTATTTATTTATTGATTTTAACCCTGCCCCCCCCCTTTTTTTATATATTTATTTTTTTGTCACATTTCGACTCCGTTTATTTTATATATATATAATACTATATAAATATATAGATATAATGTAGTATAGGGTAATATATATACGATCTATATTTAATATATAATATATATATTGATATATATATATATATATATACTAGAACATTGATTAAGATTAAAAAGACCGATACCTTTCGAGGTTTATGAATTCGTTAATCAAGGTTAATCATATTATGATAATATACTATATATATATATAATACTAATTATATATACTATATATACTATATATTATATATATATAACTATATAATATAATATAATAGTATATATATATATATATATATATATATAGTAATGTAATTTAAAATTAAATTTTTAATTACGTACTGATTCATAGTTTTAAATAAAAACTAAATTATGAAATAAAACTGAAATTTGTAATATGGATCTGTTTTTAAAACTTTTTTGCCTTCTGGGAATACTATAGTTTGCTACAGTAGTACGAATTATCAAATTGTATATATATATATATATATATATATATATATATATATATATATATATATATATAATATATATAATTGAATCAATAAACTTTTTCAAAAGAGTATCAGACTTTTTTTTATATTGAAAGTAAAACGATTTACATTTTAAAGCTCGGGGACATCATACAAATATTTGCAGAGTCAGCAAACTACCAATTGACAAATTAAAAAAAAAACTATAAGGTCTAGCTGGCATCCCTCTTATTTATTCTCAACACTAAAATACCCAAGTTTATTTAATTATTTGAAATAACCATTCTACCCAATCCGTTGCAAGCATGTGTTGTATGAATACACTTTAAGCCACTTTATTTTTAACTTTTTCAGTATCATTTATATGTCCAATAAATTTTGAATTAAATCACAAGTTTATTATCTTTCATTATATGAACGAAGTATCTCATGGAAAATAAAAAAATAAAAGTTTGTATTTTCAAGTTTTTGAGAGCGTTTAATTTGAAGGAAGTTCATCGTGGATTTAGAGAAATTCTCAGCAAAAAATAAAACTCTTAAGAGAAATTAATTCACTGTGATCTTAATACTAAATAATAATTAAATGAAGCACTACCTAACACTCTTACTTATATCATCTTGTATCTTTTGTCCTCGAACCCCCTGCCCCCTATTTTGAAGAAATGTTATGATCTTTATTATTTAAAATAGAAAGCAAAAAGAATTTAAGAAAGAAAAGGAAAGGGAACAAACCCTAAATTTCCCTTGCTAGTTTGTCATAAAACTTGTCTGTATCTGAGGGATTTCGGAATTCAACCCCTCCCCCTCCCCCTCCTTCTCCTCTATAATTAAATTTTTATCATAATACTTATATAATAGTATATATATATAATATATATATATATTATATATATATACTTAAATATATATAATATAACTATATATATATATATATTATTGAAAGATATAAATAACCTTTAAAATAAAAATTTGATGCACTTTAGGGTTTTTTAAATCTTGAGGTAATTCTTTGTGGTCCAACTCAACAAAAGATATTTTTAAAGGTGGTTCGTGGTAAAGAAAAGGTTAGGTCTCACCTTAATTCCACTGCATAAAGGTCTTAGGAACCTCAACTTCAGCTTTTGCAACAATTGGTACACTTTTATTTCTTTTCACCACTCACGGAGGCAGGACCCTTTTCCAGGTCTAAGGAGGGGAACCGAAAAAAAAATAAAAAGTAAATAATTATACAGGGATTCAGACCAATTTATTAGTCTTTGACTTCCTTTTATTTTTCTTCTTGAAATTTCTCTTCATCCATGATCTGATCATCGAAGAATCTGCATTCACAAACTGATTAATGATTAGCGAAAGTTTCTTCCACCTTTTCCTCTTCTGTGTGCTTCTTTATATATTTCTTCTTAGCAGACTTCCCTAATGAGCCTTCATTTAATGAAATCTTAAGAGTAGTGTTGATATTATATTTTGAGCTTCCACTTTTTCACTGTTGTTCTTCTTTTCTATTTTGGTATTTCCATTTCCAGCATCCTGGGCTGCCTGCATCTTCAATGCTTAAAGAGTTTTACCCCTTTTGACTTCCTTTTCTTTTCCTTTTTCTTT
This sequence comes from Trachelipus rathkii, assembly GCA_015478945.1. Lineage (NCBI taxonomy): Eukaryota > Metazoa > Arthropoda > Malacostraca > Isopoda > Trachelipodidae > Trachelipus > Trachelipus rathkii. Next base: position 111,688 of record JABUQX010028099.1, read on the forward strand.
TGTGGTTTTCCTGTTTCGTCAGTATCATTAACAATAGTGGAACCATTTAAACCATTTACTTTTAACTAACTGTTCCTGCATTTGCATTATTTTTCTTTTTCTCTTATGCTCCTTCTTCAGAATATATTTGATAACTTCCAACATTTTAAACACATGCTTCGGAAATAATATCAGCTCATCATACACTTTTGATTTCTTTGCAATATGTTTAAGACCTTTTATTGACATTTTGGGAGCCAACTGGAGGATTTGTCACAATTTTTCAGTCTTTGAGTCTCTAAGATAAACAACTAGGCTAGCACTTTTAAAATAATATATAACGCAATCCCTGAGTTGTGAACCTTATTTGTAAAATTCTTTCTCATCCGGTGCACCAGCATACACACACCACACACACATATAATATTATTAATATATTGATTATATATATATATATATAGTATATAGTAGTACAAGAATAGTATAATATATATATATAATTTACGTATATATATATTTTATACTCCAGAGAGTAAGGTGACACCACGAATATCACTAGCAAAATCCTTACAACGCATGACGTTTCAGGAAGCAGACCTGATACAGGGTTCTTATAATCGATTTGTCACTTATGCTTTGGGGGTGTTGCATACAAAAAATGACCATATAGATGGAAAAGAATTTAGGCATATACTTGAGAATCTCACTCAGCGATGAAAGCAGAAGGAGACTTATAATCTATTTCTTCACACTGTTTACACTTTTTTTTTCTCTCTTTGTTTTTATAAACAAAATTATTATTTACATTTCTAAGTCTCAAATCGCACATAGGGACCTGCTTGTTTTATGTTTTATATCTTTCACTCATATTATATATATATATATTATATATTATTATAATATATATATGATATATAGTATATATATATAATGATATATATATATAATAAGTAATTATTATATATATATTCATATTTATTTATATTTATTATTATCTATCTACTTTCCCCAGATTAGGGGTGAGGTGAGTAGCATACACCGGAACAGAAAAGTAGTAGAATATGACCCAAGTCGAAAAGGAAGCCCCATTTACAGTCCCCCCCCCATACCCCCTTAAGTGAAAACCCGTCGCAGTCAGAAAAATCCACCCTAGGGTTTCAACAAGATTGTCGACGGGCCCTCGCTAAGACATGTCGTCAATGTGGGGGTTCATCCTTGGCAAAGCCGCACAACCTATACCCCCTCAACAATTCCCGCCATTCACTCTATTATGCACTTCTTCTCGCCTCTGCAACAAACTCTCATTCCTCTCCCTCAGTCATTCCTTTACTGACTCAATTCACTTTTTCTTCAGGCTCCCAGCCGCTCCATTCCCAGCACACTCACCACTATACATCCACTAACCAACCGAACCTATCATCCATCCTTTATATATATAATGATATATTATATATTATATATATATATATATATATTATTATATATAGTATATTTATGTATGATATATATGATATATATATATATATAGTATATATCATATATATATATATATATATAAAAACTTTATTTTGATCCAGCTCCGATCTTCTTTTCTTCTTGTTTGCTCCACAGTCATGTTTTATTTATTTTATTTTACTTTGTCTTAAGCATAATCATCTTTTTTGTTTTTCGTTTTTCACAATTTTTCTTCACATCAAATTATTATTATTTATTATTATGTATTATTATATATTAATTATTATTATTATTATATTATTATTAATTAGCCAAGTTAAGTTATTTTAGTTTGTAGGTCGGTAATAATGTCTCATTATGCCTCACCAAAATTGTTATTTATTAACATAATTAATATAACCTTTACCACATTTTGGAAATAAAATTGCTTAAAGCAATCTTCCAGTATATATATAAATATAGTATATATAATATATATAATATATACAAGATGACAAAGAAGTATATATTAGTATGATATATATAATATATATTATATACTATATCTATATATAATATATATATATATAATAACGAGTAAAACTTCCTAATAGTTTTTTGTGAGCTTAATAGGAACTCTTATCTGTTAAAATGGCTTGAGTTTCTTCCTATTTTTCTGTATATTGGGCATATAAAAATTTGAAAGCGCATTGTTCCCGTCTTTAATATGTGTGTGTGTGTGTCCTGTTAAAAATCTTTTTAATCATCTGTCCCTGCTTTCGCCGGAAGGAGGAGGAGGAGCAGCAGCTTTTCGTTAAAGCCCTTGTCCTTCCGGCGAGAAGAACTTTATCTTCTTTCTCCCGTTTAGTTTCTTCTTGTTTCCTTGATTAAGCCTTCTGATCCTCACAAATTAACCACAATGGCGTCAGTCTTTGTGTGACAGAAAATTTTTATGTATATATTCCCCTACACACACACACACACCACACACACTACACCACCACACACACACACAGCACACACGACACACACACACACATAATATATATATATATATGTATATGTATATATATAATATATATATATTATATATAATATATATATTATATATATAGTATATATAGTTATAGTATATATATATTATAAACTGAAATTACCTGTGAGAAATACTCTTTTTAAGGTTGAAAGTTCGTTTGATCATTATTTTTAAACAATAAAATTTAAATGCTAGGTAAACTTTGTGTGTATAATTAATATAATTATATATAATATATATATATATAGATATTATATATTAGTATAATATATATATATTATATATATATATATAATAATATTATATTATATTAATATATTTAATATTATATATAATACTATATAATCATCACCCACCTCTTTCCCCAACCCTGGGGGGTAAGGTCGTACAGGACTGGAAAAAGAAGAATAATGACGCAAGTTGAAAAGAAAGTTCAGCCTTATCCCCCTTTATTTTATACCATTTAGTGAGAACTTGTTGCAGTCAGAAAATAACACGCCTAGAGCTTCAAGAGACACGCGACGGACCCTACTATGGCATCTCGTCTATATATATATATATTAATTACTACTATAATATATATATGCGTTTGTTGTTATAACTGTATATCGTTTTTAGTTATATATATTATATATATATATATTTTATATAATATATTTACATATAGATATATATAATAATATATTATATATATAATATATATATATATGTGTGTGTGTGTGCTTGGGGTGGGCGCGCGCGAGCGAACTCGCTCTCGGTAACAGCTGTTTCAAAGTTTTTCTAAAAATATATTTTGATTTGAATATACATTATTGTTATTCTCTTTTATATTATATAAATAAAATGAAAGGATTGGAAGAGATAGAAAGAGGGGAGGGGGGACGTTGATTTTGACCCCATTTTGTTGGGGGTGGAATCCACGACGAAACCCGGATCTGATTCGACCGACGATCAGTTGTTGGATCCTGTCCGACAGAGATTTCATATTTATTATTTATTAGTGTTATCAAAAGTTGGGTTTTGTTTCGCTTCGTTTTTTCAGTCATTTTAACATGATAATATTTATTATGTTTCTTCAAAAAAAATTAAATAAAATAGTAATTATAATAAAACTTGAGTCATTTGTATTTTGAATTTGTTGTTATTATTGTTATTAGTTAATTTATTTATTCAATTTGTTAGTAATCTCTTATAATTTGTGGAAATTTTTTATATGAAATATATATAATATATATATAATATATATATGATATAATCATATATATATATATATATATAATATTTTTATATATATATATTATACTATATATATATTATATATATGCACAAGTGCATTTGGAGTGACAAATTTTGAAAACTCAAAATCTTTTGATATTCCCGAATACATTTTTATTTTTTATTATTTTTATTCTCAATTACAAATTTTTAGAGTAGAGTTTGTGGAAGCTCAAAAGGTTTAGAGAGGTTTTTGATTTGGTCATTCCCCCCCCCCCCCCCCATATTCTCTTTTTTCTTTTAAAAATTTTAATAATTAAGTGAGGTAGAATATAATAGTAATATATATATATAATATAGTTATATATATGATATAATATAGTATATATATATATATACTATATTAAGTATATATATTACTTATATATATATATATATATATATTATATAAAGAGATAGAGGGGTTAGTATAATTTATACAGGTTTTACTAGGTTAGAAAGGTTAAGTTAGGGGCTCATGTCTATTATCTGTGACTAATGTAGCCTAAGTCAATTTTCTTTCATAATTTACGTCATCGAACAATGTACAACAGCAACGCATAGCTAAAAAGTTGAACTTTTTTCTCTAGATTTATATAACTTTTAATTAGAGCATGTTTAGTTATGAATTTGTTTATTGAAACGATGGAAAGTGAAATAAATTATACGCTAATGTAAGTTTGGTTACGTTAAGTAGGGTTAAGTTACGTTAGGTTACATAGATTTGAACTTGTTTTTTTTTTTTTTAAATATTTTTAAAAGTGTGAACCTCTTCTTATTACAATAGTTTTGATTTGACTGTTACTCAATATAAATGTGTTCGGTCCATCATCGATATGGGATAAAACTCACTCACAGAATAATAGACAAGATCCAAGTTATGTTAGATTAGCAGCAAAAGTATACATATAGTATTTGAACAATATTTTCAAATTATTCATTGAATGATTCTCAAGGTATATACGCCAATTTTCTCAAATTTTCTTAACTTACTAATTTAATATATATATAGATAGATTAATAGATATATATACTATACTATTAGTATCAGTATAGTATAGATATGATATGATCAACAACAGCCTCTTTAAAATTTGTTGTATGATGATGTATATGTATGCACTTATATATTAGGGCGACATAGGTTATTATTGCTGGTTTAAAATTATATACTTAAGATGTCCCAGTCAACGGAATGGTTTGCTCCGGTCGATTGTCAAGAAAAGTATAATTTCGGGTTTGGTCATCTTTTTTTTAGAGCTTCTATTCTTTAATTTCGTCGTAATTTAACGTGAAAGAAGACGTTTTACATAGTGATATATCTATATAATACTGATATATGATATTATATATAGTAGGATATATATATGAGTAATACGTAGATCTCACGTCATAATTATTGGACTAATATTATTATATATAATATAGTTATATAGTATATAGGTAAGCGGTATAAATAATAGATATATATATGGTTCATGTGTATTTCGTAGACCGCGTTTCTCTGAGTTCCGAAAATTTTAGGTTAAATATTTACAATGTTTAAATTTTTTTGTTTTAAGGTAAAAAAAGAAAATTTTTTGTTCAAATCTCAACTTATTTTAGTAAAGGTGAATCATTTTAATAAAAAATTAATTTCCTTTTAAATATAATAACAGTAAATGGAAATAAAAATTTGAATCAATTAAAGATATATTAATAGTGGGACATTATATATGTAGAGTATATTAGTATTAGTATATAGTATAGATATAATATATCAATAATGAGGTTAATAGCTTATGAATAAGGATTATAATATATGTATATATATATATATATACACTTAAACATTGCAGCGAAATAGCGTTGATAAAAACAAGGTTTTACCAAGTTATGATTAGATTTAGTTAAGATCTATAGTTATTATCAAGCTTTGTATGTTTCTAGAGATATTAAACATTATAATTAACATACAAATAAAAAATAAAGATAAAGTCATTCTATAACATCTTCATTGCCAAGAAAAAATCGATAAAATCAATCCATTTAAGAAAAAATATAAAATATAATAAGAAAAAGTATAAGAGATCCAAACAAACTTTTGGGAGTAACGTATCTTGGGAAATTCGAAAGATATTACTTATATAAGAAAACGTCTTACTGACCATATTATATTAATAATAATTATATAATAATATAGTATATATACTAGATATAATAAATCAATATATATATATATATATATAGGTATATAATATATCAGCTCTGATATATTATATATATAGTAGTAGGGTATATACTTAATATATATAATATTATGTATAGTTATATTAGGGGCACTTTCCCTAATTTTAAAGGATGTTTACCAATAAAATTGAGGGTTCCAGATATCGAAATAAAGCTGAATACGTCTACCCATGCACCTGTGACGGTTTTAGAACTAAAACACCATAGAAGACAGACAGTTGCACCACATACACATATTAGTCAATCGTTAACTTTTAGTAATGTATTTTGTTTTAAATTTTTTTTTATTTACTTTTAAATATACAGTCACTCGAGCCGACGGAGGGACGAGGGGGGGAGAAGTCCCCCCCGTCCGTTCCCCAGAGCGAGAGACCCTGACTCCTTACGACAGTCTTTGCTATTTACATCTTGGGTAGTTCCTTTAGTGGTAGAAAAAAAAAAAAATACTTTTTGTCAACCTCACGCTCTATTGCCTTGAAAATAATCGAAAAAAAATGGATTACATCGCTCGTTCGATATATAAGTAGGCGCTTGACATCCTTTTAGGAAAGTTCTCTATAGTATAAGTAATATTATATAATATATATATATAGTTAATAAATAATATAATATTAATGCTGCGAAGTATATATATAGGTATGTTAGTATATGTACGATACATATATATGTATATATATATATATATATAGTATATTATACTTTAGAATACCTGAAAACAGCAGCTTCTTTGTCAACTATTTTTCGGTGGGAGGGGTTTATGTTTGATCTTTTCGTGTAAAAAAAAAAAAAAAAACAGACAGACAGCACTTAGTCCTCCACAAGGTCATCAGAGTAAGTTAGCAACATTGATCTTAAAGATAATACAGCAAGCTACTTCATAATTTAATAAAATAATAATTAAGTGCTTTTTTCAATTCTCAGTCGTCATAAATAGATGTATTTATTCGAAGCTACATTAGTTTTTAAGGTTTTCATGTTAACGAATGATTTTTAGTAAATAATTCGGAGGCCAATATATATATTGAAACTCGAAATACTCCAAATTTGGCATGGGCCATTTATTTTCCATATATGTATAATTTTCAATTATTACGAATTAAGTCTAGCAGGTTTTTCATGATTTGTATGGTCAATCGCCATTCGTCTTCCTGCACAAATATCGATTTGATTTTCTTAATTGTTCATTAATTGAACTCGACAATTTATTTTTAGTCTTATTATCCACACAAGCCAGAACCAGAAAAAAAAATTCCAAAATGTCCCTAATATATAATGGGTGTTTCTTAAAGGACGCAACCCAAAAGATAAGAGAATAGAGTTGACTTATTACGTCCAAGCACATTTTCTGCCATAATAGTCAAGTAGCACTGTATTCAAAGTAAATAGGCTTTAGCCGTGGGAGGGGGAAAACACAAAGTTACGCTCTAGTCGCAATGGAGCGTCCATTCCATTGTGAAGTGCTAGGAATGTCGTTATCCAAAAGCGAACACACATTTATTGTTAAGACGTATTGCTCTTACAAATCATGGAAGAGGAGTTTGAATTTAAGTTTTTTTAATCTGCAGTTTCAAACGTCGGTAATATATTTGATTAAAATATTTCTTGGCATAGAATTGAGATTACTGTAACTGCTCCTCATCTAACAGTTTATTGCATTATTGGATATGAATGAACGGGATTGTTGATTTCAACAAAACTACTCGAACACCCATACTGCAGATGAAACAATGGTTGTTTCCAAAACTTTGTTGCTCCCACGATACCAAGATTTCCCCCCCCCCCTTTTAACATATCTGAAAGGCATAATCTCCAAAACAATCCTCATACACTTTAAGGCTAGCATTGAATGAGAGATTTTAAACATAAATAAACCAAAAAAAAAAAACATTACAAAATGTTTTTGCAATTGTAATGAAATGGGTACGAACCTTCATCCAGGTTGCAAGAAATCACTTAATATATAAACTATAAGATGTTTTATCTGTTGTAACGGTACATATATCCGCCTCATAAATTTATCTTCTTCGTTCGTACCGGTTTATATATATTGAAGGATTACCTCTTTTTTGAAACACTCGGGATAACTTTGTAATTATAAGGCACATTTTTTTTGGGAGGGGGGGAGAGGGGGATGTTTCTCGTGCAAGTTATAAGTCTCTACTATTTTACCGATCAATTTCAATTTTCTTCATTATTGCAACTACAGGACAATTTTCAATGCTATTACCACTGCTGATGATAGTATATATATATATATCATATATATATATATATATATATATATATATATATATATATATATATAATATATATATATATATATATATATATATATAATATATATATATATATATATATATACTTGAAAATACATATTGTGCATAAAATTTAAATTGCCTGTGTATATTTGCTCTAAAATTGATTGCATTTTTTTCTCTTATTATTATTATTATTATTGTTGTTGTTGTTGTTGTTGTTATTATTATTGTTAACCCATTCGTTGGTGCACCTTTGCTTACATTTAAACACCTTCGTCTTCAAGTGATTTGCTAAGGTGTGGTTGACTGAAGGTAAATCGTATATGAATGAGGGTTGAGAGGGGATGGGAGGAATGCGTATTAATAGAGCCGCTTAGTGTGAAGGGGGGTAGACTTAGAGGTAGCAGGGGAGTGTGTGTGTGTGTATATAGTAAATAGGGCAACCTCAACAACTTCAAAAGATTTTAGAAAATGAGCTGCTTGCTTCTCCTCCTCCTCGTCCTCCCCATCTTTGGTTCCGAAGGTAGATCAGGCGATGGCTTCGGGCAGAAGTATTTGGAGTGGCACGATGTGATGGTGTTTTCATTAATTATTATAATTATTATTATTTATTACTTATTATTATTTTAATTATTACTATTATTATTTTTTTATCATCTTTCATCGATTATTTTTATTTTATTATGCGTTTTTCTATTTCCCTAGTGTAGTGCTATTGAGTTTATTAAAGATTAGTTTGTTTATTTAATTTCTGGTGAAGATAGTTTACTTTTCCAAGTTAAAATTTAATTACATTTAATATATTGTTTGCTCGATGTTCTGATACGGTTAATGGTATGAAAGTTTTTATAATATATATATATATATATATATATATATATATATATATATATATATATATATATATATATAATAATATATTATATATATTATATATATATATATATATATATATATATATATATATAATATATATTGAGAGAATAAAGAAGAGTTTGACGCATATCTCCTAATACCTTTAATATGAGGGGGCTTAGAATTTAGGGTTTGGGCAGTTTCCCCTCCTTCCCCTCCCCCCTTCTCTCCCTCAAAAATTTTAACTTACCTTGCCCGTCTTAAAAGAGAATTGGCAGACGCTAGTTAAGGGGGAAATTTTCAGAGAAAGGGGATTTTTCTTTTCTTTCTTATTACCACTTTTATTTATTTATATTTTTATCCTTTTCCTCATAAATACATGTACACTCATATATATATATATAATATATATATATATATATATATATATAATATATATTAATATATATATATATATATATATATATATTATATATATAAAATATAATATATATATATATATATACATATATATATAGAGAGAGAGAGAGAGAAATTCTTAAATTACAAGTAGTACGAATCCATAAAACGTAACGAATTTTGAATTTTGTCATCATATTTCATCTTCTTATTTTCATTTAATGTCTTATCTCTTTTTAAAAAAAAAAAAAAGAATACTTTTCAGTTTGCTTTGCTTTATTTTTTTCCCCCATTTTCCTTTTCATCACATTTTGTCCCATATAGATTTTACTTTTTATTATTATGCCTTTACTGACTCGACTTAAATCACCACCAAGGTCCTCAGACGGAGTTCGAAGGTATATATTATTATTATTATTATTATTATTATTATTATTATTATTATTTTTATTATTATTGTACATTTAGGAAAAAAGTTAAAAGAAGTTTTGGGAAGGGTTTTACTGTCAAACGAACTTGAATTAAATATATATATATATATATATATATATATATATATATATATATATATATATATATATATATATATATATATTATATAATAATATATATATATATAATAATTATAATATTTATCGGTAATATATATTATTATATATATTTTACTGATTGACCGTAGTAACTTTTTAATTAATATATACACGCCCAGGGTCTAAAAAAAATTCTATATACGGTATATATATATATATATATATATATATTATATATATATATTATATATATGTATATAGAAATGTCAAAAGATATTTATATATATATATATATATATATATTATTATATATATAGTATATTTGAGATGTCAAAACGGATATCCGCATCCGCCCCATCACTAATATAATATAAGTATATATATATATATATATAGTATATTATTATATATATATATATATATAATATATATATATATATATATATATATATATGCGTGTGATCCAGAACAGAACATGATGTAAGCTAAAACGTCTAATTTTATCACTATTCCCATCCGGGTTTTTAAACCCCCAATATTGGAAAATAACCCAAAAGAGTGGGGGAGGGTCGCCTTGTTAATAATAACTTTTTTGAAAAATGTTTCGCGACCGCTTGCGCCGTAAGTCGTTACAATACGAAAAGGGGTATCTCGAGGTGCCCAAAACTCGAAGCGAACGTAGGGGCTCTCTTACTGATAGACTAACCCTTAGTACTACTGCTGCGCCACCACCCCCTAAGGAAGCAGCTCCCTCCGAAAGAAGAGGGTCACTTGTTGTGAGGTGATTTTTATAGATATATATATATATTTTTTTTTTCTTTAATTCAGCTTCAGTTAAT
>JABUQX010028099.1:132500-140000 GCA_015478945.1 Trachelipus rathkii
AAAGCAGACTTTGATTGCGGATATTTTAAACATTCCTCACCAAGATTTCGAAAGTGTCGCTGACATGGCTGGGGAAGTAGGTTTAAGCAATCAGGAGCCTCGAGAGCTCGTCTTAGGTGCCATTTATCAAGCAAAGAAACTTCAGGAAGCGTTAAATGAGGCCCAAAGCATTAGGGATAGCGACATAATTGCTGCACAAGCTTGCTCCGATTCTGTTTCCAAGACCTCAGTACCTTTTTGCCATACTTCGTTGGAGACTATGGAGAAACTTAATAATATTACTGGAACTATAACGCAGTTCCTAAACTCATTAATGGTATGTTAAATATAAATATATATATTATATATATATATATATTATTAATATATAGTATATATAATATAGTATATATATATATATATATATACTTATATATATATATAAATATAGCATTAGTATATAAGTTACATCTTTTATTACATAGAAAGAAAAATTTAAAAACTTATAACTCAAAATGTTAATTAATATAATTAATACATTGCAAATCTTTATCAAAGATCAGAACAAATTAAAGCTTTCTTTTAAACAAGTTTCTGCTGCTAAAAATAAAAGATAAAAATAATCAGTCAGTTGAAAGAGATGAAGAATTAGAAGAAATTAAACATTAAACAGTTTTGGATTCAGAATTGTTTACTTTTCAATTTCTACTTTATATATTATTAAGCGAATACATGTAATTTTAGATATGCACTTATATGGAATTAATTAGTTCTTAAATAATGCTCTAAATTTTTATTTAATTATTCATTTTTTTCTTAGAAATCTTAATTTCATAATGCAACTCCAATTATTTTTAAAGTCATAGTTAAGTTTTAGAATTAAGAAACCTATATGAAACCGGAAATATATATATATATATATATATATTTATATATATATATAGTATATATATATTATACTATATATATTAATATCTATATATTATATATATATATATATATATAATATTATATTTACTAATACTATATATATATAATATATATATATATATAGGGACTGATTGGTGAAGAACAAGGTGCATTTAGAAGTAGAGGATGTGTGGGTCAGATTTTGCATTGAAAGAATTGATTGAGAAAATGAGAGAAGAAGAATAAATTGCATTTAGATTTTATGAATTTGCATCAGGCGTATGATGGATTAATAGGGAATCTCTGTGATAGGTGTTAGTGATATTATGGTGTAGGTGGTAGACTTTGAATGAAATCAAAAGTATGCATGAAGATAGTGTAGCGTGCGTAAGAATATATGGAGTTGAAAGTGATTTTTTTAATATTAATAGCGGAGTAAGGCAGGGATGTTATGTTTCCTTGGTTATTCAATTTGTTATATAGATGGGATTCTAAAAGAATTGGAGGCAGGGGAAGATGATGGATAAGGGAAGAGAGTGGAGGGTGCCCTACTTATTGTATGCGGATGATTTGATTTTCTGTGGCGAATCTGAAGAGAGTTTGAGGGATTGGCAGAGGAGTTTGAAAGTAAATGTAGATAAGAGTAAGGTTATCGTAGTGAGTGAGGGGAGTCCGCGGCGTGAAGTTATATTAGATGGTGAGCAACTGGAACAGGTATCCGAGTTTAAATATTTAGGATATTTATCGAATGAAAAGGGAACGGATAAAGCCGAGTGCAGTAGGGATGTTTGAATGGTAGGAAGGTGACTGGTGCAATTAAATCGTTGGTGGATGTAAAGTGGCTAAGTCTTGAGTGCGCTGGGTTTAACTTGAGGGTTATTTTGATAGGTTTTGTCACGTTTTAATGTATAATAGTGAAACTATGGTATGGAATAAGAGGTATAGATCTAAGGAAGAATGTGTTCAGATGGACAATCTTAGTGGTCTGTTAGGTGTGAAAAGAATTTATAAAATGAGGAACTGAACGCATTATGGAGTTGTGTGGTGTAAAGAAGTCGTAAATGAGAGAATAAAAGAAAGTGCATTAAAATGGTATGGTCATATGGAAAGGGTAGATAATAGTCGGTTGGTTAAGCTGATGTACAGTGGTGAATTGAGTTAGTAAAGGAAGTCTGAAGGAAAGGAATGCGAGTTTGGCAGAGTAGTGAAGAAAGGTTCATAATAGGAATGAATAGCAGGGTTTTGTGAGGAGGTATGGTTGTTGGCTTGGCCCAGGGGATGAACGCTACATTGACGAGATACCACAGGGAGGGTCCGTCTAAGCCTTGTGAAACCGTAGGATGTATTTTTTTTTTTTTTACTGCGACGAGTCTCCTTAAGAGGATGGGGGGGGGGGGGGGGCTTTCCTTTCGACTCACGTCATGCTCTTCTATTTAACTATTCTATTTTCCGTGCATGTTACACACCTACCCCACATCTAGTGGAAAGAGAAGGGAGGATAAAGAATATATATATATATATAATATATATATATATATATACTATAATATTATAATATTATATATATAGTATAATAGATATATATATATATATATATATAATAATATATATATTAAATAAAAGGCATGTTGAAAGCAGAAATTATTTATTAGCAACAGTTTGGGTGAATAAATCGGTACTGTTAAGTTCCATTTTCAGGATTTCAATATTTCTTTTATAATATTTAATTTGGTTTTCATATAAAGAGACTAGATTAAAATAAATTGTTGTGTGGTAGCCATCCTTTCTAACTTGATTGTACAGTTTTCGTACCTTTCAAGCATTGTGTGTTTAATTTTTCATTACCTTTAGAATCCACTCCCTATTACTAACAACAGGGTTCACAACCTTTCATGGAAAGTCAGGGAAAGTCAGGAAAAAAAAATTGGTCAGGAAAGTCAGGGAAAAGTTTTAAAATATGCTGAAAGTCAGGGTAGAAATTCCAAAAAAGTCCGGGAAATTTTTAAAAATTTCCTCAAACATAAATTTAACCACACTTGATACCAAGTTAAATATTTTGATATATTTTTTCCTTACTGTATAATTGTGGAATGAGAGATGTATTTGATAAGTGAATGAAAAGGATGGGCGAGGAATGACATTCCATAAATCTACTTCTATTCCTGTTTCTTTCTATTTTTAGCTTCACTTTACCTACATATCTTCCTTTCTGCTTCGTAGAAGTGTGTTCGCAAGTTCATCCTTCCGATGAAGGTGATTGGCTATATGGATGTGTTTAGACTGTATGACTTACTTAATATGTTTATATCTTTTTCTTTTTAGGAATTATACCTTTTGAGGTGTTTTGTATTTTTTTTGGAGGTTTGACGAAGGTGATTTTTGATTTTTGTGCAGTTGAAGGTATTTATTTATTTATTTATTAAATACTTCACTAGAGGCAGGACAAAAAGTACTTTAACTTTAAGACCAGTGTGACGTCAACTGAACTTTGGTCATTCTTTCACGAGATTTACAATGTCTTGTCTAATATCTATGAAGATTTCTTACATGTCGAGTAAAGATGCCTGCTTTACAAGTCCAACAACTAATGCTTTTATGCATTTAGTCATTTTACATGACAAATTTGAATTGCCAGACTGTGCAATCAAAATGGACAGAAAAGATATCTAGAAAGAATGTCCTCCTGTAAGTACAAGCCTGTCAAATAGTCTCATCATTGGATCTAGCTGTATAGTTTTTCATCAGCCAGAACAAGTGGGAACAAAGATTTTGATTTTTGCTAGAGCATTGTACACAATAACCGAATTCACAGTCTTTGCTGAGAAAGAAAAAGCACTATACTCTACTATGCAGTGAAGCTCATTCTACCTTGAAATTAAAATTCAAAATTTTTGGATGGTCGATTGTTCTCTTCTAAGAGACTTGATGAGTTTTATTTCTTCTATAGCACCTGAGAACAATGTTATGGGAAATTGTGGCAAATTATTAAAATTAGGACTGATATTTCGCATGGAAATGCAATAGTGGAAGAGGAGGGTTTCCTATAAATTAAGCAATTTAGTCGGAGAATCTGAGCTAAAGAACATAGATCTACGATTTCTTCAAAAGAGCAGTGGCACACATGCTATAAGATCTCATGAAAGTCTTCATAATTCCGATCACTCAAAAAATGTTGACAAATGTAAGACTCCCATAGGAGATATGAAGAACATTCAAAGAAGAGTCAAAACAGAAAGAAAAGGAAGAGAATAAAAAGGCTTTGAAAAACAAGATATTATTCCATACAGACTCAATAAACGTTGAAGAAGCAAGAAATGTTAAATGAAAGACTTTATAACAGATTTAGACCGCTATGAATCAAAAATTCCAAATGCTGGAGCAAGAACAAGAGTTTAATCTAAAATCTCCCCCATTTAGAACATTTTGTGCATTACAGTGACGCTAGTCACTAGCTGTCATTAATGTAAGCTTCTTATTTATTTTCTTTTGTATAAATAAAACTGTTTTCTTTTGGAAAATAAAAAAGGAGTGCTTTGCGACGGTTATGAAGTTATGTAGGCTGATTACATTAAATAGAACAAATTAAATTTATTTTTCAAATTCTATTATTGTAGTTATGTACAATTTCTAAAGTTAAATTTCAATTTATTTAAGCGTATGAACTTCGAGTAAATAGTGGGGCAATAATCAGTTACTATAGATATTTATTAGTTTTCTGTGTTTTTTTTTTTTTATTGTTTTTCTGTTTTTCTTTTTCGTCGTTCTGATATTTTATACACCAAAAATAACGAACACGCTGGTCAGGGAAAATCAGGGAAATCAAATTCAAAATTTTAGTGTGAACCCTGAACAAATATTTTTAATATTTTGTTTGATTCTTATATTATCTGCAATAAGTGTTAAAGACCTATTATATGGGTATGTGTAAAAGAAATTTATTTTTTGCCCTTTAAGAATAGACAATAGTTAATTTAATTTATTGCTATTTTTTTACTTTAACTTTTTAAATACCTATTCAAAAACTTGTTTAATTTTTTTTATTGAATTTGGTCTGTCATATCAAAAGAAATTTGTTCAGAATCTTAAATAACAATTGAGCTACATTCAATTGGCAAATTTAAAAAAAAAAATACTTCAAAAGAGCTTAGTTTTACCCTTCCGAGACTATAACTCTCGTGATCATTTGAAGTTTTAAGTGCAAAGAAAAGATAAAATTTAAATTCGTTTTCAAGGTCTATTAGAGAATATTACTAGAGTTGTTAACATCAACAATTCAAAACTAACTTTTGCCTTATTATTATTTTTAGTGAAAAATGCTGAACACGCAATTTTTGTAAAAGGTATTATTAAATTAACTTGTTAAAATAAAAGAATGAAGAACTTCTGGTAACCCTACATTGAAAAGAAATATAAAGCAAGTTTCTAAAATATGTTCGAATTACTTTCGAAGTTTTCAACATACATAGATATTATTATCCAAATTTTTAAATATACAAACGCTTATCCAAGGTTTTAATATACATATGAATTATTATCCAAGTTTTTAATATTTATTCGAACTATTATCCAGTATCTGATCGGATAATAAAATTCCTTATCCAGACAAGGTTTTAAAATATTTATAAAAATAGTTCACTGTTTCATTGTAGAATTGCTCCATATACTTTTCTTACTCTTTTTCTATATAAAATAATGGTTGGGTTTTTAATAGTTATGTGGATTTGTTAAATTGTCCAAAAATACTTGTATATAATTAATGAGTTAATTACTTTTCGCAGGTTTTAATATCAGAGCGAGACGACGAGCGTGAACGAATGCGAAAAGAACTAGTGGCGTCTCGCGAACGAATCCATCAACTTCATATGAATCAACAAACCATTCTGCAAGAGCAAACTTCTTCCTCTTCCGAATCTCAAACTCAACAACAAGGCTCCCAATCAACACTTTCTTCCTCCTCTTCCATTATCGCTACTACTGTAGTCTCTACTTCCATCGAACCGGTTACCCCTCACTCTTCTAGACCGAGTTCATTCGTTTCCGCTAATTCTTCGGGTGCAGAACAATCGGAGCTAACAGACCAACAAACCACTGACGAAGGTTATTTTCTTTCTTTTTATATATATTATATATAATATATATATATATAATATATATATATATATAATATATATATATTATATATATATATATATATATTATATATATATATTAATATATATATATATTATTTTAATGGTTTGCGTCTTTCTTCTTTTGCGTTCATATTCTTTACACACTCTTCCTCCAGGCAACATATTACTAACCACATTTATCCACATATCATATACACATGAATTTAAAGTACACACCCCGACGTTAGATAACCACCTTACAGAATCCACTACAATTATATCCCTGTGTTGCGGGGGAGAAAGAATTGCCCACACCGTATGTCCTGCGTGTCGTAGAAAGTCGACTAAGGGGCGGTGGTAGCTGGGTTGGCTGCCCACCACCACCTATCTCTTGCTAGGAATTGCTGATGCATTGCCTGCGGAGATGGTCGTGACGGCCGTAACGACCTTCTAATTATTCGGCGAAATGTGTATTGAACGTTGGGTACATGGAATGTCAGAGAATAAATGTTGAGGAGAGAGGTGATGGATGTATTTAGAAAGGGCAAATTTGAATTGCTCGCTGTGACCTGAAACCAAGATGAAAGGAAAAGGTGAAATGAGTGGTGTGGTTGTGAAATGTGTGCGTGCTGGTGTGGAAAGAATGAGAGAGGGAGAGAAGGAGTTGCGAATTTGGAGTGACCTGTGGTACAAAGCGATGGTAGACTTTGTGTGTGTCCTAGGAATTTAATGTGTTAAATTAAGTTTGAAAAGGTCTAAGGTATGTTGTGGTTGTGATATATGGTCCATCTGAGGAAACGTGAAGGAGTACGATTTTTTGGGATAAATTGAATGATGCTCTGGATGGAGCTTCAGATTGATAGTGTTGGGACCTGAATGGTTGGAGAGGTGATCAAAAAAGGGATGGTTGGTATAACCAGGTTGCGTTTTGGGTGCGGGAGAAAATGAGAATGGTTAGGAAGGTATTGATTTCTGTGAGAGAGGAGGTATGTGTGTAAGTAATACTTTCTTTTTAAACACAAGAGTATCCATAAAGTATACTAGAGTTGGTGTAGTAGAGATGTATCGAAGTGAAAAGTATGATTGATTTTGTGTTGCGTGAAAGAAGGAGATTGTTGAAGTATGTGTTGGATGCTAAATCAGTGAGGGGTTTAGGAATGGGATATCGGATCATTATGTTGTTTTTACTAAAGATTAAGTTAGTGGGGGCTTGGATGGAGAGGAGGTGATACGAAAGGAAGTAGGTGAAAATAAAGAGTGAGAAGTTAAGTGAGGCAAGACAATAAGGAAAAGTATTTAAAGCGGTCGCTAGTAAATCGGTTGAATGAACAAGTTGAACTGAACAAATCTGGAGCAAATAAGGAAGCAATTGTTAGTAGTGCAAGGAAGTGTGTGGATGTGCTAAAGTAGGAAGTAAGAATGTAACAGCGAATGTGGTGGAATGAAGATGTGATGAAAAGCGGTTAAAGGTTAAAAAAGAACGTGGTTGAATGTACTTAAA
>JABUQX010028099.1:150000-160000 GCA_015478945.1 Trachelipus rathkii
TCCAGCAATATATGAAAGTAATTAATTAAATATAAGTTAAAGAAAAATGATTTTATGGCTTAATTTAAAATACTTTAAGAATATTATTTAAGTAAAAGTTTTGATTTATAATGAATAAAATAATTAATTAAAAATAATAAAAACGGAAACTGGTGAAATCATAACTCACATGTGTTTTATGTTTTCCCCAGGGTTCTATTTCGTGGCGAATTTTCTATTTCGTGGCGAATTTTCTATTTCGTGGCGAAAGTTCTATTTCTTGACAGAAACACTTTTCTATTTGTGGCTTATAATTGTCAGACGTCGTTTGTGACGAAATTCTGTTTCTTGGCAGAAATTCTATTGCAGAGCTTTATCGCATGGCTTTTCTATTGCCTGGCTGTTTTATCAGAGGGTTTCTGGGAGAAACCTCCTATGCTTGTTAGCCTTGGATTTTACTGCTTATTCCTTTTGCTAAGCTTCCTTGTGAAAAAGCTTCCTGACCAAAACTTCCTCTGTTGAGGATCGTATTACCCAAAAACGTTGGACTTATCCTGAAAATTACCCAACACTTCCCATCTCGAGGTGTCATATTAATCAATTTTGAAACGTGGAAAAAGTTAAGTTAATAGACGTGCTTAAATAAAAACATTGAACTTCTTCGAAAAACTATTATTAAATTACTTTAGAATATTTACTTAGAAATTAAACGAATCGTTTTAACTATTTATAAATTGTTGTAATGATTTAATATATTTCCCCATTTACCCCCTGGTTCTCGAATTGTTTCATTATTGCTACTCTTTTTAGCAAAATTACTAACCACCTAGGTTTCATATTAAACCACGGTGTGTTCCTATATACATTCGTGTAATTGTAATCGTGTGAAGGTTTATGACTATAGTATATGTGTAAAGAGCATAAAAGTTTTGTAGATATTAATTAATTAAAACTTAAAAAACTACTAGGGTGTTAATTAACCCCCTTCTTAGTCAACTTAAAAGTTATGTATGCAAAGACGAAAGAAATGTTTGGATGAGCCGTTCACCGCCGAATTGTCTACCAAGGGTGACGTGATGAATGAGAGGCTAGGTCCTGAAGACAACTACCCCCGTAAGCGAAGCCTTATCGGGTAAAGAAGAGGGGTATCGGAAGTAATACCGTCTGCTGCTCTTCTCTTATTATAGTTTGAGTCAGGTAAATACATATCTATTTGTTAACTGACTGTAAAAATCCTTTCTTATAAACCCATTAATTTAAAATATTAACTTATTAAAAACTTTCGGTATATATATATAAATATTTATTTATATATATTTATATATCTAAGGGTAGTAATATTCCATAGTTTAAGGGTCACCCGTATTTCTAGGCCATCTCTACAAATATTGGTGATCCTGGAATTACTCTCCCTTACATATATATATATATATATATATATATATATATATATATTATATAAAATATCTTATATATATATATTTATAAATAAAGAGAAACATATATATATATAATATATATATATATATATATATATATATTTATTTTTATATACTATTATTTTTTGTCCCGCACTTCCTCTACCTTTGTTCAGTGATTTAAATAAAAGTAAACACTAATGAGAAAAAACTATATACAATGATTAATGTCGCTCTTCACAATTAAATTAACAAGTTATTTAAAATTTAAGCTATTATTATTTACATCTATATACTATTAATAAAAAAATTTTATTAAGCTAATTTTTCGACACTCTTGCGTGGTGATTAAACAACAACGTAAAAAACACATTTAGCGAATTCTGCTCACCCATAGGCTAGCCTGTACGCTTGCGTTCTGGCAGAGCGCAGCGACGTTCCTTATTATTGTTATTGTTATTATTCTTTGTTTTATATTAATCTGGAATTGAATGAAATTTGTGTTTGTGCCTTACAAACTTGTAAAAGATATTCTGTATTATAAAGTGAAGAAAAAGTCAGGATTCACTTTAAAGGTAACTATTTTGGTAACGACAGCTTACTAGGTGAAACAAAAGGATGAGAAATCTATTTGCTACCGTCATGTTAATGAAGTTAATTCTAGCTTATATAACTGATAGATTTTGTTTATTGCTTTCAAAACTTTTCATTAATAATTTTCTCATTCTACTCCCATAGTTTTTCTTTGAACAACTTGCTGGTAGTACAAGAGTTAAGCTTGTAAACAAATTCTGCACAATACTTTTGGTAGGCATTTGAAATTTGGTTATTATATTTAACGTGTTTATTTCGAAGAACCTATACGAAAGCTAGCTTCAACTATACATAACATATAATACATTTCACTCTTCCAAAATCAACTAATGCAGTGCAGGCGGACTTTTGTTAGTGATGACATAGGAATTTTTAGAGCAACTAGCAGACCGATGTTGTTCACTACTCTGTATGTGAATTTTTTTGTACCATAACTTTTGTTAAATGGTCGAATTGTACTTGCCTTTTGAGCGGGGCTGCTAGCTCCTAAATCGAGTGGGAATACCCTTGAAACTGGATATGACCTATTTATAGGAGTATTGCTTATACAAAGTAAAAATGTGCAACAGTTCATAACCGTTAAATAGGTACCTAATATCCATTTATATTTCGTAAGAATTTAGTATGTAAATTACAAGATTTAATGTCTAAAGTAGTTTAAGATATAAATTGTGATGATACTACTCTCGTTTTGGATGGGATATAGTAGAGTTAGAAAGGCGTGACCATATACTCCGCAGCCAAAGTCTAACTTCGATATGATTAGGACGACGTGTGTGGAGATGTGAAAGGGACTTGCGATAAGCTTTCCCCCCCCCCCCCAGGATTTTGAGCCTAGATGACGCAATAGGTCAAGCGCACGATAACCAGTCGCCTTCAGGTGTTTAATCGGTGCGTATGTCAGGTGGTCATCCAGAATGAGGCCTAGAAATCTGACCTGTGAAGTAACAGGAATAGGTGAGCCGTATAAGGTTAGGTTTGTCGGAGGAAGATGGCAGGTTCTTCGACTCCCTTTTTTCCGAAATAGTACTGCTGAGAACGAGGTTTTGGCTGGTGGTAAGTGGGAGTCACACCATCGCGAAATGTTCTCAATGGCTAGTTGGAGTGGATTTTCAAGAAATGATAGCTTCGTACCAACAATGTATAAGGACAGATCAATATACAGAGAAAACTTGACCGTCTCTGGGATGGTAGTAACGACGTCATTAAACCCCCAGAGCAAATAATATTGACACTGCCTTGCGGAACACCATCCAAAATAAAGTGGAGTGATAGAACGGAAGAGCACCGGACTTGGATAGATGGATCTGTCTGACAGAAGGCATTGTTTAAAGAAGGAAGTTGTCCTCGGAAAGCGAGCGTGTGGAGTTTAAGGAGGACTCCAGTTCTTCACGTGTAATAAGCTCCCCCCCCCCCAAGAACAAAAAAAAGATATACCAAGAACCATACCGTCAGTTGAGAAAGCTTCCCGAATGTTATGACCCAGTCTTAACAATGGATCCGCGGTCGAACGACTTTTGCGGAAATCAAACTGGAAGTTTAAAAAAACTTGGCGACTCTCTAGAAAAGGGAGGCGGCGATCTGCAACCATTTTCTTCATTATTTTGCAAGTATGACAGGTCAGTAAAATTGGTCTTCAGTTGTCCGTCAACTTCGGATCTTTCCCAGGTTTGGGAATAGGGATTACAAAAGCTGTTGGCCAAACAGATTTAAAAGAGGATGCTATCCAAATCCTGTTATACAGATCCAGCAGGAATTCTGATGCAGATAGGTGAATGTGACGGAGCATTATGTACGATATCATGTCTGGGCCAAAGGCACCGTCTTTGCTATTCGAAAGTGCAGTTTGATACTCTGCTAGTGTAAAAAGATGGTTATAGGTATGATTTTCCTCTTTCCCTGTTGAAAAGTGTGGCGGTGCAGTGTTAATTTTCAGTTTTTTAAAGACTTCAGGATAGAGGGAAGATCTCGAGCGGTTAGGTTAGTAAAACATTAACCTAATACATCTGCAACTGCTGCTGCTGGAGCAGAGATCGTGTCGGTTATATCAGGCCCATAAGAGATAGCTGTTGGAGCAGCGAGATATTTTTTGCACAACTTTCCACACTGAAGAAAGGCGAGTTGTGGAGTTAACAGTTGAAGTAAAAGTTCGAAAGTGTTTGACGATTTATTCGGAGAGATCTTGCATTAGCTGTTTTGAAAATAATCGTGTTTATGGTAGTGCTGATGCGTTTATATTGTATGTAGGGTTTTTCTTCTACCGGTTAGCGAGAACACACTCGTAGGACCACCAAGAGGTTGGCGATTGCCTGCCTGAGGAAGACTGAATTTCTGCTGCTGTGATGATAATGGAAAAAGGTAAAGGCAGCGTCAATGGTCGGAAACCGCTTATTGAAAGGAGAAAGTGGGATAGCTGTGACTTGATGAAAAGAGGGACCCACTCCTCTCAGTTATAACGCCAGCTAAAATGAGAGGTTCTAACATTGGGTTCTGTGTGAGTTCATGTAAGCCTATTGGGTAATGGTCGCTGCCGTACAAATAATCGGAGCGGGACCATGTGAAGCGATCCATAAGAGAGTTGGAGCAAAAGGAGATATTTATACAGGTGGAAGTGTGTGTATCTAAACGTTCATAGGTAGGGATTCCAGTATTAAGGCATCCCAGGAAAAAAGGGGTTAGGAGGTCGACAAGGATCTTAGCCTTTGGTGAGGTGACGGAATCACTCCATAGAGGGTGACGTAGGTTGAAATCTCCTAATATGAAAACCGGATGGGAAAGCTGTTTGAAACGACTGACTAAGTCGGCCTTAGTGAACAAACGACTGGAAGAACAGTAGATCGAACAGACAGAGAAATGGGTGGACAGATGGTTTCGTGCTGTCATTGCATGAAATCTAGTTCGTATAATAGGGCACAGACTTATGAATGAGAATTCCGGCACCACCTCTATCGTTGTCACCTCGTTCTATATAGATGTTAGTGGCTACGTATTCCGATGGTTGGAAGAGGTCGCTATGGCATAGTTGAAGCTCATTCAAATATATACACTTTGGTGTACATAAATTTATCAAGCTGAACAAGTTCCTCAAAGTTCGAATGGTAGTCAATAATTCCATTGAAGGAAGGTGGCCATTCTGTGTTGTTATGAGTTATGACTACTATAAACATGGTCTTCTTAAGACTGTTGTCTCTTTGTGATTAGCAGCAATGTCAGAAGAAGAATTGGTTGGGGTGGTGAGGCTGAGGTGTGGGTTTTGAAGGGGAGAAGCTGTAAATCCTGATGATAAGGAATAGTCATACAACAGTAACTTGGGTTGTACTATCGGTTTCGCGGTGGTGACTGGTGAGGGGAGGGGGAGTGTTTACTGTGGGATTTGGTGGAGGGGCTTCGTCATGAATACGAAGCAAGTTGAGTTCTACCAAGTCCATATTAATTTGTGGACCCATTTGGTCTCTGGAAGAGCAATCAGAATGCTCATAGTTAGAAGTAGGACCCTATGTCAGTTTCAGAACCGGATGAAAAGTATGAGACTGATTCCATGCGGACAGTGTAGGAAGGTGTCACCGGGAAATGGTCATGTTTTTGTGATGGCGTTGAAGTTGTGAGGTTGGAATCCAATATAGGTTCCATTGGGTTAATAGTGAAAGCAGGCTCTGATGGGGGGGGGGGAGCTGAAGGGACGCTCGGTGGTTCCCAGAGATTCTGTAAATCACGAAAGTCAAGGGCTGGAGGCTTTGTCAAAAACCATTAGGTGGGTGACTTCGAAGGGCTGGACAATCTGAGTTAGGATGGGAGACCTATGGGTCCCCCTTCATCATGTTGGCTGCAGCAGAACGCTTAGAATGTTTGCTGTGTTTGCGTTGAGCAGTTTTTCACTCACCTCCCTCAGAAGTACAAGAGTTAGAAGGAGGGAGGATCGTAACATCAAGCTCCATTTGGGAACTGGAATTCATTTAATCCGGTAGGGTATGGAATCCTTTAACAAGTTCTGTGATAGGACACTCGAAAGAAGAGTTGGGGAGAATTAGGAAAGGCTGCAATAATCCAGCAAGCTATCAGAGGGTTGGTTGGTGTGTTTTTCAACAACTGTTTTTGATTGGGCACAATCTATTGATGTCGATGCTTTTGCCTCGGGAATAGACCTTCAGTGAGTTCTCTTCGGAGTTACATTTATTACAGCTTTAGGAATTCAGATGTTTTATATTTTAGCGAATAGTCCTTGGTTTGGTGCCTCATATTTTGTTTCTGGTCAGGGACATCCGTTTCAAGAGACATTATTGTAAAAAGACGCAGACTCTTCGTGTTTTCGACGATGAAGTGGACCAGTCTTTGTTGTATGTGGTCCGCTGCAGAATGGTCGTGATGTTTGTGTGTGTGTGTGCACGTTTGCACGAATGTGGACTCATATGTGTGTGTGTGTGTGTGATGTGATGTGTGGTGTGTGCGTTTGTGTGTTGTTTCGTGTCTCGTGTGTAGCCCTGTGGATGTTGTCAAGTTGTGTTTTATGTTGATTGTGCAAGAAGTGAGTGTGTGTGTGTGTCAGTCTTGTGAGTTCACTTTGTGGTGTATGTCTCTTGATTCATGTCATAGTTGTGTTGTGCAGTATGTGTGTTCTAAATAATAATAACAATAGTTGAAGCAATATAATACTAATATAATAATAAAAATTTTTAACAAATAAAAATAATAAAATATAAAAATAATATAAAAATAATATAAACATATATAAAATAAAAAGTATAAAAAAATAAAAAATAATGTTATAAATATATGTTTAAAGCAGTAAACACATATTTGTTAAAGCCAGTAAAACTATGAGTTAAAGCCATAAACATGGTTAAAGCAGTAAAACATGAGTTTAAAGCAGTAAAACTAAAGCATACTATCCCCCCTTGGTGTTAGGTCACACCTCTAGATTTACTGATTTACTGCTTAAGGAAAACATAATGTTAATAAATTATGAGTTAAAGCAGTGAAAAGTATGAGTTAAAGCAGTAACATGACGTTTAAAGCAGTAAAACAAGTAACAACAAAAGGCATACGAATCCCCTTTGTTGCTAATGTAGCATCTTATTGATTTACTGATTACCTTTAAGGTATGTAATGTATAAGAATATTGAGTTAAAGCAGTAAAACATATGAGTTTAAAGCAGTAAAACATGAGTTAAGCAGTAATAAAGCAGTAAAACAAAAGCCATACTAATCCCTTAGGTGTAGGTACACCTCTATTGATTTACTGAGTTACTGCTTTAAGGTATGTAAATGTTAATGTTTTAATAAAATTTCGTACAATGGTAGTAAAATAAAATGTTCTATATATCAGACCACTCTGGTTTTTTCTTTCTTACTACAATCTTAAAATTTATAAATTAAAAATATAAGTTAAAATATAAAGATGTCTGTAATAAGATTTACAGTTTTAGGTTCGCGAAAATGCTTTTAATAAAAATGTTTAAGTATGAAATAAAATGAATGACTGATAGTATATATATATATATTTTTTCATTCGTGCGGGGATATGGCGCCTGCGGGCAGCACGCGGGCGGTCGCGGGTACGCGGGATATGGCGCCTGCGGGCGCACGCGGCGGCGGTTACGCGGAATATTGCGCCTGCGGGACGCACGCGGCGGGCGGGTGCGGGTGCGGGTCCTCCATCCTTTGCGGGCGAGGGGGCTTGCTGCGTCCGTGGGTCAGCTTATGATCTAGGAAAAACATCAATATTTAGTTGTTGTTCTATGATGGGGGATTAGAAAAGTTAGAAAAGGTTAGAAAATGTCACGAAAGATGAATCACAATTAGATTGTATCGAAAGTTGACGTCATCAAGATGAGTTCATCAAAGATGAACCTTTAAAGTTGAGCCATCAATGCTGAGGCATTAATGCTTAGGCATCAAAGTTGAGCATCAAAGTTGAGGCATCAAAAATATCGAGTGTGTGAGTGTAAATGTGAAGTGTATCTGTGTGTGGGTTTGGATTGTAAGTGTATATGGTTTAATGAGAGTGTCTATGGAGAGTGTAAGTGCTTATAAGTGTGTCATGTGTGTATAAGTGTTCTAAGTGAATGTGTGTATAAGTGTTTGTGTGTGTGTGTGTGTAGTGTGTGTGCAAGTATTATATTAATATATATATATATAATAATATATATACAATATATATTTGATATATATAATATATATATATATATATAAAATATAATATCATAATATATATATATATATAATATATACTATATACTATATATATATATATATATATATGCATAAGTGATGAAAAAGGACATAACTCATAGTAGGAAGCATCCTAGCAACTGGTAATATACACCAATCGATTCCTCATACCTTAAAACCTAGGGGTTAACACCAATATTAGGGCTATTCTAGGCTCAGGGGGGCTAGAAAAGCTTGAAAAAAGTGGCACTCGTTTGGCACTATGTGGCACTCAGTTGGGCACTATGTAGGCCACCACTTGGCATCATTGGCACTCACTTGGCACTCATTGGCACTCACTTGGCCACTCACTTGGCACTCACCTGGCACTATCTAATACTCATAGATAATCATAGACACTATAGAACATTCAGCTAGATACGTTCTTACGGTGATTGGGAAACATCAAAGCCATCAAAAAAAGCTACAAGGTCAAAAAAAGTTACAATTGCAAAAATGTACCCTGGAATACAAAAGCTGTTGACCGAAAAAATTTGGTTTCTCAAAATTGTCCCATGGAAGACCAAAGGGTTGCCGAAAAAATTAGGGCTGCCGAAAAAATTAGGGCTGCCGAAAAATTAGGGATGGCAAAAAATTAGGGATGGGGCCAAAATTGACAAACAGGGAAGCCAAAGGGGTTGGTAGTTGTGTTTGTAGTGTGTCATGTGTAAATGTAAGTGTCATACTGATGTGTGTATAAGTGTGCATAGTGAAATGGTGTGTTATAAGCTGTAAGTGTGTGTGTGTGTGTGTTGTGTGTGTGTTGTGTGTGTGTGGTGTGTGTGTGTGTGTATGTGTGTGTCGTGCGCGTATGTGGGTCGTGTAAGTAAATCTGTTAGTGTAGTGAGTGTAAGTAAATCTGTGATAGTGTGTAAAGTAAATCTGTGTGTGTGTGTGTGTGTGTAGTAAATCTTGTGTGTGAGTGTAAGTAAAATCTGTGTGTGTAGAAATCTGCTTGTGTGTAAGTAATCAGGTGTAAGAAATCTGTGTGAGTGTACAGTAAATCTGTGGAGGTAAGTAAATTGGTGTGAGTGTAAGTAAATCTGTGTGAGTGTAAGTAAAAATCTGCGTAGATGTAAGTAAATCTGTGTGGAGTGTAAGTAAAATCTGTTGTGTGAGTTGTGTAGATGGGTGTGTGTTAAGTGTTAAACTTTAAGTGTCTATGGGTAAATGTCAGTGTCATAGTAATTGTGTGTATAAGTGTCATAGTGAATTGTGTAAAATAGATGTGTGTGTGTGTGTGTGGTGTGATGTGGGTGTGGTGTGTGTGTGTGTGTGTGTGTGTGTGTGTGTGTGTGACCGCATGTGTAAAAGTGTAAATGTAAGTGTCATGGGTAAATGTAAGTGTCATAGTGAATGTGTGCTATAAGTGGTCATAGGTGATGTGGTTATAAGTGTTGTTAAAGTTGTGTGCTGTGTAGTGGTGTGTGTGTGTGTGTTGTGTGTGTGTGTGTGTGTGTTGTGTTGTGATGGTGTGTGTGTGTGTGGTGTGTAGGTGTTCAAGTTAGGATAGATCCATACATGCGTTTCAAGTTAGGAACGAAATATTGTGACGGGTGGGACACGAGTGGCCAAAAATAGCGTGGCAACAATTAAATGTTGTATCTGGCAAGCTTTGGAAAAAAGGTCAAGGGACAAAAAAATGGTAAAGACATCAAAAAAGGGCTATTAAGCCCCTAAAGGATGGCCAAAAAATTTAGGGGTGGGCCAAAATTGACCCCATGGAAGACCAAAAGGTGGTCGAAAATTAGGGTGGGGTACGTACAACGGTTGCTTACGCAACCGTTTGGCGCAAACCTTCT
>JABUQX010028099.1:162500-173053 GCA_015478945.1 Trachelipus rathkii
GGCTGACTGGCAATGTAGCGATAATCATAGGCCTCTTTGTTCTGGTGATAAAGGATAAACATTTGTCGTATGTATGCCTAAGAGATGCCTCTTTGTCTATTGTCTAACGTCCAGTTGCTATCCAAAGTTAAACATTTTACTAATGTGGAACTGACTCAATAGTATTTTTTGCAATTATTCAATACCCATTGAAATACCTTTCAAACTAAATTCGCATGAGTATCTAGAGCAAAGGAGATATATAACGCAGAAAGAGGTCAGCACCCTGTGTCGACAGCTGTCTCTCGCTCTGCCGAATATTTATAGCTCATAAATATATGTGCAGCCTTTACACAGGGAATGTGGAACGTCACACTCGACTCAGGACGGCAATGCAATTCACGTTGATTCCATACTTCAAAAATAGACAATAGGATGTGACGTCGGGGAATGTAAAAAGTAAACCGGTGAAAAAACTGAGAGCTATAAGTGCATTAAGATCATATACTCATAATTCTTCTCACTTGATAGATAACTCGCTGTAGTTTATAGGTGGTGCATAAAAGTCATATAGACAATACCCTTCATAGCTGATAGTTGAATATTGGCGTTACTTAGACCCCGTAAATGTAGAATACGTTATTTTAGTCTGTCTCTAAACCGATAGGAAGGTGTGGAAAACTTGCTATACTAAGTTCAAGCTCTTAATTGCCGTCAACGTGATTGATAGTTTGCCAGTTGTAAATTATCCTTTACTCTAAGTGTGAAACGAGTATATGATAATTCGCCACTTCGCTATGAAAGTCGAAATAGTACAATATGCAGTTATTCTCCAACTCGCACAGAATCGAGACAAGCACTTCTACAAGTATAAGTAGAGCACAATTAAACTATGATAATCAATTGGTGATTATTAATGAAATTTTGATACACAAGAAATACCGTGACAATGAGGTAGAATATCGCCAATGATGATGATATAAAGCACTCGATGACATTAACCAAAAGAATAAGACTTTGTTCGAAATTCTAGTGTTGAGGATAAGACTCAGATGAATCGAAAGAGAGATCAGTTTCATCTACATATAGATATATCGTGACTGTATCGGTAGACTGGCATGTTTCAATACGTCTTAAAGGAAATAGTGTTCGACCCTACAACACATTTTGACGTGATAAAGAGCTGTTGCGAATCACAGTAAGATAAATTTTATACTATTCGGGGAAATGAACTGTGTCCGCTGCGCTGTACTCGCGGTCAAACTGGTAGTGGGGATTCGCCGAGAGGTGGCGAGAGAAGTGAGCTTAGCATAACTCATTGGAACTGGTTGCATAAAATAATATTACCCACACATACGAGAATCCGGACATCTGCTCATGCAGTAAAAGCGTCGCGTGAAGCAGATGACAACTCGGAGTTTACTTCAACTGACAGCGACATGATTGCTCTTATCATATTGAAATAGGTGTGTTGTCCATGAGACTAGAGGCAATCAGAAAGTGAAATAAAAATGAAAACTCACATACCTGTATTCAAAAGATTCTCGCTTGTTCATTGAGCCGAGAAGTATCTCGGAGATTGGGGAGATATAGACGTTATTCGATACAAGTATCTTCGAGCACAAATGTACTACCACTACGGTATAGGTAGAGGCTTCAACCTACATAATTATAAAGGGTGACTGCTCATGGTGTATACATTCTATACTATCCTCTCTATAAGAAAAACTAGAAACTGTTGTCAGTGGTGATAGTAATTGATATGATAATAAGATATATTAGATAATTATATATACAAAATTTGATATATATATATACTTGGGCCGAATATGGAGGAAGGCTATAAATGATTGAGCAAATTTGTGATATAGTAGGTCAATAAACTATTAAGTGTCACAGTAATATATGTAGCCTGAGATGACTGAAATAGCACAAAATTCCTACCTATAAAGTATGATACTCTTATTTAACTTATTATTATGTCATATTGTTCCTCTGAATAACCAATAAACCCATTAGAAAACATCCATTAAGCAAGTGTCATAATAATCTCCGTGGCATATTAATTATTAATATATAAGTAATGTATAGGAAGGGGTGACGGGTATTGGTATATAAAACTATACAAAAAATAATCACCACCTGTGACCGACGAAATTATACCCACGCGACCTTTTATTTTTGGCACTTGACCTTTTGAGATACGGCAATAAAATTTTAAACTGCCCTATTGTACCTTATTTATTTGCACTTACCTTTTTTATATTGTACTCGCTACCTTTTTTTATAGAGCCCAAATTTTTACCTGACCTTGACTATTTTTGTCACCTTATGTTTCAATGGCTTATAGTAACACCTAAGTTTTATTAGATGATACCTAATTTTTTTAGATATAGAGCTCCCTCTATATTATTTATTGTAGATTACACACTTTGTACTTCTTTAGTTTTATGGACTCCCTAGTATATATATATAATAATTTTTGTGAACCTAGTTATTTTTCAGAACTCATAAATTTTATTTATAGTGACTAACACCTAATTTTGTGAGCAACCCTTCGAAGAAGGGTTGCGCCCCCAAACGGTTGCGTATAAAGTCAAACCTGATTGTACGTGTCCTCCAACTCCATTAATTTTTTTATTCTGGAACATTAGCTGCGATCTTCTGATTGTCAATTTAAGATACACTATAAATTTTGGCCAACCCCTAATTATTTATCTTTATTATAGGCAACCCAATTTTTGGTCAACTCATACTTATTGGTATCTTACTAAGTGCAGTATGCGCAATTTGGAGGAATACCTATTTATTTGAGAACCTCTAATTTTTGATAAACCCAATTTATGAGATAAACTCTTAGTAATTTTTTTCCTCACACGCCGACTATCACACACACACACAACACACAACACACACAGCATCAACTCTAAATTACTACACATGCTAATCTTACAAACGAACAGCGATAGACACTAATTCATTTTTACTTACACACACAGATTTACTTACTAAACACACTACACAGTATATGATTTACTGTAGTCGCACATCTCAACATGGATAATTACTTATATCAGGACATCATCATCAAATAGAAAGCTTTAGCGTTAAAATCTTTATCTTATAGCTACTTGTATTTTTTATCTTTTTGAACCTAGCAACACAATAGAATAATTCACTTCTATCAACAATCATCCACGAAATTCTTTACTTAACATCACTCTCAAAGTATAATATAACTTCACTGACACAAGAGAACCTCACCACCACACACACAGCAACACGAGCTGCACTGAAACATTTCATCTACGTCACACCACTACACTGACACACCGACACTCTCCTCTCGCGAAGTCCCAGTTAGACTGCGTTACCAGTTCTGCACACTTATACACTGACTCTATAACAACCACATATATGTCACTATAATACTACATATACATTCACTTATAATATGGACATCATATATATAATAATACAATCACCTACACTCAACCATAGACACTTACGATTTACCCATAGACTATCACTTATATCAATTTATATACCCATATGAACCACTTATACACATATAACACTTCATTACACTAACTCATTATGTGCTGACTAATACATATATAAATATATCTATATCACACATACCCTATGACACTTATACAACACTTACTATTTATGGGCACACTTATACAACTTACATATACTTTCAACTCAGTAGATCACTTATTACATTTTAATCACCATAGCACATTACTATATTTACCATAGACAACTTATTAAACTACTACATACACTACATACAATATCAGCACCAGTCCAACACGCCAACAGGAGCAAGCTGACAAACCTTGCCACACACCCACACACAACTACTTCGGTCACCTCGAACAATAAAACTAACACACAATATGAACATTATACACTGAACCCTTCTACCATCATCTTATGTGAGTCAGGCTCGACGTTTATTCATTTGGATGGTTTCATTCATTTTGTATGGGCAACTCAAACTAAATTGAATGATACCATCTTTGATGACTCAAGCAAACTCTTAGTGTGAAAGAGGACTCTATAATCTCAATTCGATAGATTACGATGGTCCCAATAGAGCTCGTAATATGAGCTGATGAGTGCCTAAGCGTAGTTGATCCTAAACATACAGTGTCCTATGTAGTATTTATGTAGTTTTAATGTTATTGTGCGTTTATCAACAGTGTCGCACGTGTTTGAAGTCAACATGGCTGCTAGGTGGCTATTGTGTGAGTGACAGCTACTTACGTGCTCAGACAGTGTAATGTTGTCTCCACCGACTGTGAGAACTAGCTCCCAGAAGTAGTGTCGAATCATTTGGCGACCGTGCGCAAACACTGACTCGTGAGTGAAGTGTATATCCTAAAGTGAGAGTGCCACATGTGCCAACTGAGTGCCATTATCTATTATTTATTACATATACGCCCTTATTTTCTAGCTTTCTACTCACTTGTGAGCTCATAGATAATGTACATACCTAATATGCTGAGTGTCTACCTCACCCTTATAGTAGTATAATAAAGATATATAAGGGAATCGATTGGTGTATTAATATACTATAAAGTCATAGGAGATGGCTTTATCATTACTATTAGAGTAGTCATTATATATATATAACACTATATATATATATAACCTATATATATTAATAATATATATATATAATATATATAATATATATATTAATTAATATTATATATATTATTCATATATAATTATATAATATAATATATATTATATATTATATATATTAATATTAATATAATATATATATATTATAATATAATATATATATATATATAATATCATATTATTTATAATTACTGTCACACATCACATAATACTCTATCACTACACACTAACACTCTAATCAACCGCTTATAGTGCATAACTTTAATTACGCAAAAACGGATAACCATAGTATTCTATTATTAGACTCGCCCGTAACATCTTTAAACAATAGATACAATAACACCTATAGACAACATTATACATATGAATAACTATATACCACACTCATTATATATATAGTCACTTACTATACTCTCACACATTATACTATAATGGACACTAGTATACACACGTATTGAATAAATTATTAAGCACTTACATACTCTCTATATACATAGAATACATTCTACACTAGTACTCACATTATTATAACTTTATCAACTTCATACACTCATCCTAATAGACATAAATACAACTTATATCAAATACAGTACACATACTATATGTAACATAACTTATAAGTACTTTACACTCTATACCATAGACATTTATACATACTTAGTACTATTAACATACACACTATATGGACAGCTATTATATAAGCTAACTTATACACTACTGCTCATAGACAGCAGACCGTAAAACCCATAATGCGCTTAAAACTCGCACTAGCCAAGCCCTACATTAATGAGGTGTACAATCAACACATGCTCAGAAAGCTATTATCAACATATTTTGTATGCCTACTCATACTTTGAAATGACTTACATCGTTATTGATGAAGTCATATTATGATACCACCTATAATTGTAATGACTTCATCTTTTATTGAACTTACATCTTTTGTCTACTCATGCTTAAGATCTATAAGGCTGTACACGCAGGCCGCTGGCATGATCCTCCGCGCGAAGGAGCCCACGACGCCGCACCGCAGGTGCGGTTACCGCCGCGTCCCGCCCGCCCGATGCGCCCGCAGGCGCAATATTCGCGCGCGAATGCGCATGCGTCCGCAGGCGCAATATTCCCGCGCGAATGAAAACTATATATATACTATTGAGTCATTTCATGTTTATTTCATACTAAACATTTTATTAACATTATTTTTTTCTTTTATATTTTACGTAATACTTTTTAATTTTAATTTTTAAAAATGTACTCGTTTACGATAATACCAGAGTGTCGGATATATAAACATTTTATTTTACTACAATGGACGAAATTTTATTAAAAACATTAACATTACATACCTTAAAGCAGTAAATCAGTAAATCAATAGAAGTGTTACATACTAAGGATTTTAGTATGCTTTTGTTTACTGCTTACTGCTTTAACTCAGTTTTACTGCTTTAATCGTATGTTTTACTGGCTGTTAACTCGATATTTATTAAAATTACAACCTTAAAGCAGTTAAATCAGTAAAACAATAGAGTGTTACCTAACACCAAGAGGATTGGTATGCTTTGTTTTACTGCTTACTGCCTTTAACTCAGGTTTTTACTGCTTTAAAATCATGTTTTACTTGCTTAACTCACATGTTTTACTGCTTTAATCATATATTTCATTAACATTAATACCTTAAAGCAGTAATATCAGTAACATCGAATAGAGGTGTTACCTAATCACAAAGGGAAGTATTGCTTTTTGTTTTTACTGCTTCTAACTCATGTTTTATCTTTAACTGTCATGTTTTACTGCTTTAACTCATATGGTTTACCACTTTAACTTCATATATTTATTAACACCAAATACCCTTTTAAAGACGTAAATCAGTAAATCAATAGAGCTGTATACCTAGCAACAAAGGTTAGTTAATGCTTTTGTTTACTGCTTTGCTGCTTTAATTCGTGTTTTACTGCTTTAACTCTATGTTTTACTGCTTTTAACTCATATGCTTTTTTGCTTTACTGTTTTAAACTCATAGCTTTACTGCTTTAACTCATATATTTATTAACATTATGTTTAATACTTTTTTATTTTTTATTATTATTTTATTATTTTTATTATTTTATATTTTTATATTTTATTTTTATTTTTATTTATTTATTTTTATTATTATTATTTTCATTATTATTTTTACTTTTTATTTTTTATTTCTATACTAGTGTTATTTACTTATGCCTGATTGTTATTATTATTTAAACACACCACCACACACACACACCACACCACACACACACACACACACACACACACACCACACACCACACACCACGCACATAAACATATCAAAAGTTTTTTTGTATGAACATAATTTATTAACATTTATGTTTTAATTAAACACGTACATTTTATATTACTCATTTCAATTATAACTTTAAATTATTTCAAAGGTTCTTCAAAACTTCTATAATAAATCATCATTGATCGTTGAACAAAGAATTTATTATTTAACTGTTAATACTTTTTTGTTTTATAACTATCAAGTTTTAAAATAATTTTCTCTAAATTTTATGAAATTTATTAAAAACATTATATTTGACGTACCTTAAAGCAATAATAAAATAAATCAGTAAAATAGGAAAGTATATCACCCCCTCTACACCAAGCTTTGCCACGTTTTGTTCTATTGCAACTTACTTGCCTTCTACATCATCTCTCTAGCCATGTCGACATAAGTAGTTAAAATAAAGCTTCTCTTCTGTAACACAAAGCATGTATTTTAATTAAATCATTCTTAATTTTAATTTAAAAATAACCAATTATTTCACTTTATATTATTTCGCTCGTTGTTAACTAAAAATATTTCTAAAGTTTTTTTAAATAATTCGGATTTTCTTTATTATTATTATTTTTATTATTATACTATGTACGATTACAATCCGCACGAGAAAACAAACAACACGCACTCCTTACAAATACGAAACTGACTTCTCTCTGTAAAATAGTGTTCTGACAATAACTTATTAGGCCTAACAATTTAGGGATAACCTTTTTCGTACCCCGGGCGATTTAGGCCTAATTCCAGGTGGTCAAAATATATTTAAACTGACCTTTTTCTGTAAAATGTGGTGCAATAACTACTTTTAGGCCCTAAATTTAGGCCTAAATTAGGATAAGCCTTTTTGTATCCGGTCTAATTTAAGCCTATACCAGGTCAAAAGTAATTCCAGTATAGACAAGAATTCATTGTTATTATTCATTTTTATAAAATATTTCATACTAAAAAACTGAAAAAACAGTGCTGGTCCGTATAGTATTACCTTTTAAGCAGGTAGAAGTGAAAATGGATCATTTACCTTCTATATGTATTAGTATATGATGAATGCGAGTATCCTATAATCACTATGATGAATTCGGTAAGTCATGTTGAATTGGTCTATAGTAGATATGATTTATATTCAGCTTATTTTGTATTTAGGTATTAGTAAAATAACTATGTTTTTTTTACATATACCTGTAGCTACTTTACTGTGATTGGATGAAATTATATTTTTTTCTTATATATAATGTATATATATATTGAAATTGTGTGATTTTATATTATATTTTAACCTATATAATTTTAAGAGGAATAGTCATTTATATGTTTAAGCCACAAAAATCCTAAAATATCTGTAGATTGTGTAATTAATTTAAGTGTTTTATATTTATTTATTTAATATATATATACTCTATATTTATATTAAATTAATACTTATTATACATTGAGGATAAATTAATTATATTTCACCTTAGATATAATATGATAGATATACACTGATGTTAAAGCTAAAAACGCATAATAGTAATAGCTCCACCGCTAAAGGCGTCACTCGTCCTACTACAGTGATAATAGCTTCGAACCAGGGCGGTAACAGCCCGCATGCAACCGCCGGGCGTTAAATTAATTACTATCGACATGAGTCGCTAGGGAAATATATTTTCATTTTAATGTATATAATGCCTGATTGTAATAACTTTCATAATTACATTACTAATTTTTATGTATTTTCAAATATTAACGATTTTCTACGATATTATAATTAGAGATAGTTCATTTATTTCTATATACTATTTGAACATTTTTAATTTAATTTATAGTAGAAATTACCATTTCACTGGTAAAGTATCTTATGAAATAGCATTTTAAGTTTAGAATAAAGAAACATATTTGTTTTGCTAGAAAAAACAGTTTGTTTTTAATTTATACCTATAAGTTATATAATTTCTCTTTGATAGGGAAATTAGAACAATATAGTTCGGATGTGGTGAAATATGACTGAGTACATATATTCACTTCTTTGTGATGTATGAGCCTCACTTATAAATTTATTACTGTAAGGCAGTAGTATAAAATCTAAAGTTTTATTATGTGAGCATCTTAAAGTCATACACTCATACTATTAGGTAAACGTAGGTATTTAAATGTATATAGAAGTTAATGTCCTCTAGTTACTACCTCTCCATTTACTCTGAATAAGGTATTAATGTCTTACATACGGTCTTTAATCTTCTACATTGATCAAGTTCATTAAAACTAAGGAACATGGTGCTCTCCATACCTATCTGATATTATTTGTTCGCCCATCTCTTTTATTATAACAATTAGGAACTATCGTGTACTATATATTAGTAATAGATAGTTTTCACTGAGAAGCTGTGTAAATCTATGAATAATCAAAAAATAAACGTAAGTGTCCTTTTCCTTGTGTTAATAACTTAACAGATTAATTTTACTTAGGCTTC
Organism: Trachelipus rathkii; assembly: GCA_015478945.1. Lineage (NCBI taxonomy): Eukaryota > Metazoa > Arthropoda > Malacostraca > Isopoda > Trachelipodidae > Trachelipus > Trachelipus rathkii. Next base: position 171,903 of record JABUQX010028099.1, read on the forward strand.
CAAGTCTAGCAATTATCAAGGAATGAACTCACATTAAGTTATTGTATTTACTTCAAATTAATCATACGAGATGAGAAGAGTAATAGAGGTTCAATATATTACCATTCATTCTATTAATACTAGCTGTTGTTATGCATTCCATGGATATACCATCGGAATAAATCTCACTTGGTTTGTAATAAACACTGATATATATACTCAGTGAGGACTTTTAAAATATAAACTAATTGCGCTTTAGAAACATAATGGTTATATTAAATATTACGTATAATATATTACCTATGTATACGAAGTAACAAACTAAAATTATATATATACATACTGAATTAGGACTCACGGTAGTACCTCAAATAAGTATGATTCATCCCTTCTAGGATATGTATAGCCCTACTAACTTTATGAAATATACAATCGCCCCATATATTTTCGCTAACCGTACGTTTAAAGTTAATATATATAATGCACGGAGGGTCATGCGGCGTTTCCGCACGGTTATATCGCGTTGCGATGCGCTATTGCGGGGCTCTTGACGTTTTGCTTCACGTGAATATCTTACTATAAATATAAAGTGAATAATTCCATTATTGTTTTAAAATTATTAATTCTTTTATGTCATAAGTTAGCAAAATATAAAAATCATGTACTTCTTACACTTAGAAAAATAAAATCTATTATACCTCCAATACAAATAAGAAGCTAATCGTTTTTTTTTTTTCTTAAAAGCTTATCTGACTTATGATTTTAAAATGAGTTGGGTCTAAAAGATAATTAAGAACACACGCTGCCTCATATAAATATCACAAAGTTTTAAAACTAAGTTATTGAAGTTTCATCTACTATAAACACAAAGTATAAGGCTTTCAATGAGATATTAGATAAAATACTATTAATTTTATACATACTACTTAAAACTCACAAAAAGCGATATAAATAATTCTTCGACCAATCACTAATAATGCTTCTCAGGTATCTATATAAGGATATAATGAGAATTTAATCTACCATCTAATATCACAGAAGTAAAAGGATTTTACACTTGCTTACCTGCTAAATAGTGATCTTACCGATATCCAGCATGTTTCATGATTTGAAATATTAATATATTTTATTTAAATAAATATATAAACTAATGTATTAGCTTGTCATAATTT
>JABUQX010028100.1:0-5000 GCA_015478945.1 Trachelipus rathkii
AAAGAGAGAAAGATTGAATATAGGCTACTTTATTAAAAAAAAATTAGTAATAATGATCAGTTTTAATGTCATTAATCAAGTATTAGTAGTCGACAGGGGCCATTTGAGAAGGTGACACCTTTTCGATATGAAGGAATGGAGGTACTTAGGCTTCAAAGTTGGAATATAATCTATGTATGTGTTAAGCTCGAAACAGGGTAAATTTCAAGTCTCTAGGATGTATATAGGGGGTACTTCTCCCCGAGAGCATAGCCGCTACGCCCTTGTTACGGCATGTGAGTGAGCAACAGATTAGGGCCATTATGGTGGGTATGTGGGATCAAAACGTGGATGTCAGATTAGACGAAGGTCTAAGGCTGGCGCGACAGACACAAACCTTTAGGTCTGTGTTTGTCTGTCATTGATCTGTGTTTGTCTGTATTATTTTTATTATTAATATTATTATTATTATTATTATTATTATTATTATTATTATTATTATTATTATTATTATTATTATTATTATTATTATTATTATTATTATTATTATTATTATTATTATTATTATTATTATTATTATTATTATTATTATTATTATATCGTGAAAATTTAGGTTCCCGAAGGGAACCTAAATTTTGAGACATCTTCTACCACATTTACCTTCTGCTTGTCCTACATCTAATTTATTTCCTCCGTCAGCGTCACCTTCTGCGCCTCTGCTTCAGCGCCTCCTTCGCCTTCGAGTTCAATTCCGATTCAGTCTCCTTCAGAGACTTCTGCATCGACTCTGCCTCCACCTTTGGTTCGCATCCCTAGCCTTCTACAGCATCAGCAGCTCCGACTCCGACTCCGGCTCCGGTTCCGCCCCGCATTGCACGACTTCGACTCCACGACTCCGACTCCGACTTTGGATCCGATTGCCATTTGAGAGGGACCAGCCTTTTCGATATGAAGGACTAGAGGTATAGGTCTGAAACTTGGAATATAATCTATGTATGGGTTAAGCTCGAAACAGGGTAAATTTCAAGTCTCTAGGATGTATATAGAGGGGGGTAGCCCCCGAGGGTCGACGTGAATATTGCGCTTACGCCCTTGTGGCGGCATCTGAGCTGGTGAGATTAGGCTTAAGACGTGGTCGGATCGAGCGTGATGACGTAATCTCATCGTAGACGAGATTCGTCAGCGCGTGAGCGCGCACGCGCATACACACACACATATTATTATTATTATTATTATTATTATTATTATTATTATTATTATTATTATTATTATTATTATTATTATTATTATTATTATTATTACGTCGAAGATTCGATTCCCGAAGGGCATCGAATCTGAGTCGAAACGCGATTCCTGTAAGGAATCGTTTTTTTACGCACTCCGACTCTGTATTCCCCCGCGGTTTCTTCGCATCCGGTTCTGACTCCGACTTTGATTGCCAACCAGCCTCCGAGAAAATTTGGAGGGGTGTTAGATGATGAGGTAACCTCATTGTAGACGAGGTTACGTCCCCCTGGGATCCCCCGAAGGGGGAACCCCACCCCCATTAAAAAAACCGAAGTGTTCGTAGAAGGCTGAAATTTGGTGAGAGGATTCAGATTGTAATTTCTAGAAAGAGTTAGTATTGGAATCTGAGGAGTTGGCTCCGGCACCGCTGCTGGAGCCGCTGCGGTGCCGAGTTAATAAATATTCGTATAACAACAATATTGATATCTTTATATATGTTATTGGGTCTGTAGATTTCGCAAATAATGGTTTCAGAACCGTCAAGAAAAAAATAAATAAAAAATAAATAAATAAATAAATAAATAAATAAATAAATAAAATTTCTTATTCTTTTTGTTTATAACTTACAAATTTACGTTTTTACATACCCTAAAGCAGTAAATCCGGTTCTGACTCCGACTTTGATTGCCAACCAGCCTCCGAGAAAATTTGGAGGGGTGTTAGATGAATGAGGTAACCTCACTAGTCAGACGAGGTTGTTACGTCCCCCTGGGATCCACGAAGGGGAACGCCTACACCCCATCTAAAAAAAAACCGAAGTGTTCGTAGAAGGCTGAAATTTGGTGAGAGGATTCAGATTGTAATTTCTAGAAAGAGTTAGTATTGGAATCTGAGGAGTTGGCTCCGGCACCGGTGCTGGAGCCGCTGCGGTGCCGAGTTAAATAAAAATTAAATTACCCCGGGTAACATAAAAACAACAATATTGATTATCATTTATATATTATTTTGGTCTTTTAGATTTTCGCAATAATGGTTATAGAACCGTCAAGAAAAAAATAAATAAAAAATAAATAAATAAATAAATAAATAAATAAATAAATAAATAAAATTTCTTATTCTTTTTGTTTATAACTTACAAATTTACGTTTTTACATACCCTAAAGCAGTAAATCAGTAAATCAAACCACCCAACCTACCCTCCTGTTCAGTCGTGATTAATCGATCTATTGATCTATTTGATCTATTGATCTATTGATCTATTTATCTATTGATCTATGGATTCAAGTCAAATTTTTTACTAAAATTGTCATGTTTTACATACCCTAAATCAGTAAATCACTAAATCAAACCACTATCCATCCCCCCTCCTGACCATCTGTGATATATTGATCTATTGATCTATTGATTCAAGTGAAATTTTTTACTAAAATTGTCATGTTTTACATACCCTAAAGCAGTAAATCACTAAATCAAGGTGACATCCCCCCTCCCTCCTACCCTTCTATGATCTATTGATTTATTGATCTATTGATCTATTTATCTATTGATCTATTGATTCAAGTCAAATTTTTTACTAAAATTGTCATGTTTTACATACCCTAAATCAGTAAATCACTAAATCAAACCACTATCCATCCCCCCTCCTGACCATCTGTGATCTATTGATCTATTGATTCAAGTCAATTTTTTTACTAAAATTGGTTTTCTCAATTCCTCCTCGGAATCATCACCCAAAACCAAATCATCCGCATACAATAAGCAGGTACCCTCCACTCTCTTCCATTCTCTATCATTCTAAAACCTTTCCCTGCCACTCCCACCTCTAATTCTTTCATAACCCATCCATATCTTAATTAAATAACAAAGGAGACATACATCCCTGCCTCACTCCGCTGCTAATATTAAATAATAACTTTTGAATCTATTTATTCTTACACACGCTTCACTATCGTCAAACATACTTTTGATTCCATTCAGAAGCCTACCACCAACATCATATATCACTAACACCTGCCACAGAGCTTCCCTATTAATCCTCTCATGCGCCCGTTGCAAATCCATAAAACTTAAATACAATTTATTCCTCTTCAATCTCATTTTCTCAATTATTTGTTTCAAGGTAAAAATTTCATCCACACATTCTCTACCGCTTCTAAATGCACCTTGTTCTTCACCAATCTGTCCTTTAGTCACTCAACCTACTCTTTCAACCAAATACCAGCATATATCTTCCCTACAACACTCAATAGACTAATTCACCTATAGTTCCAACTGTTCCCCTTATCCCCCTTACCTTTATATAAGGGTACTATTACTGCTCTCCTCAAATCTCTCGGAACTATACCCTCTATAAACGCTTTGTTACACAACTTCCAAATCCATTCAATCACCGTCTCGCCTCCATTCTTGATCATTTCACCAGTAATTCCTCTATGCAGATTTACCACTCTTTAACTTTCTCACTCTATTATTATTATTCATTATTCTTTTCTATGAATATATTAAAAATTATTTATTATTTATAATATTATTCAATTTATTATTATTATCTTTAATTATTATTATTATTTTATTATATTATTATATTTATATTATTATTATTATTATTTATCTTTATTATTATTATATTATTATTATTATTATTATTATTATTATTATTATTATTATTATTATTATTATTATTATTATTATTATTATTATTATTATTATTATTATTATTATTATTATTAATTATTCATATGCATTTTTATTATTATTATTATTATTATTTATTCTTATTATTATTAATTAATATATTATATATATATTATATATATATATAAATAAATCAACCCTAAAATTAGATGATACAAATATTTCATTCATATAAATATATATATATATATATATATATATATATATATATAATATTTATTATATATAATTATATATATTTATATATATATATATATTATATATATTATATATATATATATATCAGTGATGGGCGAATCCTGAATCCGGATTCGGATTCGAATCCGGATTCGAGCTCTCGAATCCGGTTCGGATTCGGATTCGAATCCAAGGGTGGCTGGATTCGGATTCGGATTCCGGATTCGAGCCTTGCCACACACACGGATTCGGATTCGGATTCGAATCCAAGGTGCTGGACTCGGATTCGGATTCGGATTCGAGCATTTTTACACATACGGATTCGGATTCGGATCGATTTCGAATCCGGATTCGAATCCGAGTCTATTTCTTGTTTCGACAGGATGTCAAAAAAATCATCAAAAATAATAAAAAAAACGAAAACTTAGAATAAAATTGGATCACTATTTAGGAGCCAATCACAGGAGTGATGTAGGAGCCAATCAAGATGCATATTTCTATTATTTTTGGGGTTAATCATAACGCCATAGAAGAAATAGTTACTCCTGAAACATTGGAAAAACTAATAATTTATAAAGAATATGTTAATAAGGACAGGGTCCAATATTGGGCTCGTACTACGCCCAATTTTCACCCCCTAAAAATGGACATAAAATTCGGAATTATCAGCCGATTTTGAACCTATAAACACCAAACTGTAGATTTTTTGCCCTCTAAAACGTTGTTTTTTGGTGTTTTTCTGCGTCTGTAGTAATTCTTTCAGAATATTCAGTTTTTTTCAAAACCCACGTTTTTGACATTTTTCGCATCAAACTTCCAGAATTTTTTTTTCGAAAATGACTTCAAACTTGAACGTATGCATATATGGGACCATTACCTCCAAAAGTCACGAAGTACTTTATTCGCATTTTTGAGTTTTGTGC